>VZQC01003329.1:5059-15098 GCA_009823505.1 Rhizomys pruinosus
TATATATATATAATATTATATATTCTATTGTTGATGAAAGGCAGAGGGTAAATAAGCCTATAGATCTGATTAACATAAAGACTATAGGTAATAAAACTGTACCACACTTAAGGTTTTTGAGACAGTTATATTCTATAGCAGTAAAATTTATATACCACAAAAACAGAAAGTAGTGGGGTAGGGGCTGTATGAGATAATGGATGTGTTCATTTGTTTCATCATAGTAACATTTTAGCCATGTGTAGATAGATAAATGCCAGAGCATCATGTTATATATATTAAATACAAATTATATTTAAAACATGTATACATCAAAACTCTTTTTAAACACAAAATACTGACAATAATAATACTGACGAAGATGTGGACCAACTGCATAATACATTTCTTGTGGAAATGTAAATTGATAGATGCACTTTGGAAAAATATTTTGTAGTATCCAAACATGTGTATTCCCCACTGCCCAAAAATTCACTCACCAGGTACATTCCCAGTAGAAATACATAAATATATGCAACATCAACAAGAAATGTAAAAGAATGGTCCTAAATCTTCAGAATGAAAACTACCTAAATTCACACTAACAGTACAATAAGTAATGTTCACAGTATGTTCATGCAATGACACTATACAACAATGAAAATTAATGACCTGACACTACAAAAAAAATATGAATAACACAGATAGCATTAAGGAAAAGCAAAATATAAAAGAATGCCATTGAATTAATCCACTTAGATTTTTTTAAACAGACAAATCTATCTTTTATCTTTAAGAAACAGGTGGCATAAGGTGTGATTTGCAGGGCTGGAGAGATGGCTCAGCAGTTAAAAGCACTGGCTACTCTTGCAGAAGACCTGGGTTCAGTTCCCAGCACCCACATGATGGCTAACAACTGTCCATAACTCCAGTTCCAAGGTATCTTATCCCTTCTTACCTCTGTGGTTATTGCATGATGCAGGTGGACTTACATTCAGGCAGGTAATACACTCAAACACATAAAATTACAATAGTAAATAAAATATTTAAA
The DNA here is from genome assembly GCA_009823505.1 of Rhizomys pruinosus. Taxonomy (NCBI): domain Eukaryota; kingdom Metazoa; phylum Chordata; class Mammalia; order Rodentia; family Spalacidae; genus Rhizomys; species Rhizomys pruinosus. The sequence goes on from VZQC01003329.1 coordinate 6,090, forward strand.
AGTGTAATTTGAAAGAATGCTGGTGTCTAGAAGGTAACATGAGGTAGTGAAAGTAGTCAACACAGTACACTAAACCCACAGTTGATGGCAAAGAGGGGTGGATGTACAAGTGATAGGAACTCTGTGCTGACCATGATAGACACAAGAAATGCAGAAAACCAAAGGCTCCTACTAAACAGCCGGCCATCTATTACAACATGCGACTAAATCCCTGGTATAACTGCCCACAGTAATGAGAAACTAGCAATTTGTAAATATGATGGTTAATCTTGTTAATCCTGGGTGTCAGCTTGACTGGATTTGGGATGAACAAATACAAGAAACAGATCTTCAGATTGGATGATCTCAAACTGGATGACCCACCCTAAATATGGGCATGACCTTCCGATGGCAGCCGGCCTAAAAGGTCATGGCAGAAAGGGAGCTGGTCCCTTTTTCGCTGCTTGCCTTCTGTCTCGCTAGTGAGTCCATCTTGCTGCTATAATCAACTCTTTGGATCCCAGCATAGACTAAAGATAGGCAGATCTCGCCGGGCGTGGTGGCACACTTTAATCCTAGCACTCGGGAGGCAGAGGCAGGTGGATCTTTGTGAGTTCAAGGCCAGCCTGGTCTACAGAGTGAGTTCCAGGACAGCTGGGTCTACAGGGAGACCCTGTCTCGAAAATACAAAAAAAAAAAAAAAGATGGGCAGATCTCCCGGAATCCATCAGGCCTTCAGCACCGGATTGGGACTACTGAGACATCCATCCTCTGCGACTCAGCAACTACCTGGATTCTCAGCCTCTCCTATTCGGTGCAGCTATTGTTGGACTACTCAGACTCTATCCCATGAGCAAATCAACAAATCTGTATATATATATACAGAGAGAGAGAGAGAGATACATACATACATATTCGTTCTATTGATTCTGTTGCTTTAGAGAACCTTGACTAATACAATAAGGAAAACTGTTCTTTTGTTGGAAAAACGTATCTAATATTGGGCTGGTGAGATGGTTCAGTTAGTAAAGGCACTCAAACCAATAAGTCTGATGCCCTGAGTCCACAAAATCCACGGAGTGGAAAGAGACAGACTATTACCGTAAGTTGTTCTCTGACATGCACGTGCATGCCATCACATGCACACACACACACACACACACACACACACACACAATTACAAACATGCAATAAATAAATGTCATTTTAAAATCTAATGTTGTCTAGGTAATTTTCCTTGTTTCTCATCATGAAGCAACATGGAACAATCCATTTGGATTTCTAATTAAAGCTCCTCAAGAAACTGAAGACAACTAACATAGTTCCCTCTGAGTCTTTCTCCTGATAAAACACCTTGCAACTCTTAATCCATATTTCACAGAAAGTGGCAGGACTTTCTCCATTCCAGGCACCACTTCCAATAACTTCTCTTGTGCAGACATTACTGATAAAGGAGGCTGGGGTGAGACAGCCATATGAATGTACATGCTCAAAATGTTGGATCTTAAGTCAATACCTCCAAAGCTAAGTAATCAATGAGGCATGGGGATTAAAGAGCTGGTTTGAGGAAGCTTTTGAAGAAGTTCTCAGATCATCTGCTTGACACTTCCATTTTTTTAATGTCCTGGCTTGCCCCTAGACAGGCTATTCTCTTCTATTCACAAACCTCCCTTCACTTCCTACTTCTACAATTTGTCCTATATTGAAGCATAACAAGTCAGTTCATTTCATCATTTTACAAAAATGTTTCCTTTGTATGCTTTGTTATAAGAAATAATTTGGAAGTGATGAATACTAAACCTTAGATATTTCTTCCCAAGTTACTCACAGTGCAGTTTGTAGGATCAAGCCAAAGAAAGCATCAGTGTTAGCCATTTACCCTGACTTTCAAGTTCTGAGGGTTATAACCAAGCAGAAACTTCTATAAAACTAGGAGGCTCATCTTAGTGGCTTAATGAATTTCCCAAGTCTTTTGTTCTTCCTTCGTAAACAAAGACCATCTTGTTGTGATCTACTAGCATTCTCTAAATAGCAAAATTACTGTGCAAATATTTCTATATTTTTCATGTAATTTCAAATCATTTTGGTCCTAGAATATGAGGGTTTACTTTAACATTTATTCCTTGTTGGCAACATAAAATAAATCATGATAAGTATATGTGTTACTTCTTATGTAACCACCAGTTAGAATGAATAATCTGAAGTGCTGAAAGCCTTAGATCAGCCTAGCTTGGTTGATTAATTTATCCATCTACTAGTGATGTTATAACACTTTAAATGCAGAAAGATTCCTTTGACTCTTAACCAAATTTAGCTGTGTGATCCTCTGAATCACTCTCACTGAAGTGGTTTCAAAACAATTTGCCCTGGCACCATCTTGAAAAGTAGGAATTAGGAAGTTGGGAAGCATGTTACCTGAGTAACACAAAAGAATCATACTTGATCTTTCCAAGAGCCAGTTACTTGACACTGTTGGGTAAATTTCCAGAAGACGGAAAGGATTTTGTAGTATAACTGTATTAATTTGGGGTTTTGTTGTTGTTGTTGCTTTGATAAAATACCCTGACAAAAGCAATTTAAGAGGTAAAGGGTCTACTTGGCTCACAATTCCACATTACAGTCCACCATCATGGGAAAGTCACATCAGCAGGGACCCAGTGAAGCTGGTCATATCACATCCATAATCAAGAAAAGAGAGTGGTGGATGCATGTGTGTAAGTCATTATTCAGGTCTCTCTCTTCACTCAGAGTCCAAGATCTCAGTCATGGAATGGCTGGACCATAATGAGCAGATCTTCCCACCTCAATGAATGTAGTCAAGATAATTCCTCACAGACAGTGCCAGAAGCCCTTTTCCCAGGCAGTTCTCAGTGGTCAAACTGACAGTTAACACTAGCCATCAAGAGTGCTACTCATGTAATTCCGATGTGCCTGATTAAGAAGTGTGGAATACAATAAATCTTGTTCCCAAACTAAGTACCAGAGATGAAAATACAGTCTTCTATCACTGACAGATGAAATAGCACCCACTTGGGAGATTCCAAAATTCATAAATTATATAAATGGACTCAAAGATAAAAACCACATGGCCATCTCAATTAATATATAAAAGGCCTTTGATAAAATACAACATACGTTTAAGTCCTAGAGAGAATTGGACTCTAGGGAACATTCCTCAACATAATTAAATCTATGCACAACAACCCACAGCCAACATCATCCTAAATGGAGAAAAATTAGAAGCATTCCCCTTAAATTCAGGAATTTGACAAGGCTGCCCACTATCTCCACTCCTTTTCAATTTTTTTTTATTTATTTTTTTTTTTGGGTATTTTGAGACAGGGTCTCCCTGTAGCCCCAACTGACATGGAACTCACTCCATAAACCTGCCTGGCCTTGAACTAACAGAGATCTGTCTGCCTCTGCCTCAAAACTGCTAGGATTAAAGGCATGCACCTTCATGCCTGGCTATCTCCACTCCTTTTCAATATAGTGCTTGAACCTCTTGCTAGAGCAATAAGACAAGAGAAAGAAACTAAAGTAGTACTAATTGGAAATGAGGAGGTCAAACTATCACTTTTTGCAGATGCCATGATATTATACCTAAGAGATGCCAAAAATTCCATCAGAAAACTCCTAGAAATGATAAACAGTTTCAGTAAAGTGGCAGGTTACAAAAATAATCGACAAAAATCAGTTGCCTTCCTATATGCCAATAACAAGCAATTGGAGAAGGAGTACATGGAAACCTTTCCATTTATAGTAGCCTCGAAAACAATAAAATATCTCAGAATAAGCCTTACTACAGACATTAGAGATCTCTACAATGAAAATTTTAAATCTTTGAAGGAGGAAATTGAGGAAGATACTAGAAGATGGAAGGACCTCCCATGGTCATGTATCAGAAGAATTAATATAGTAAAAAATGGCCATACTACCTAAATTAATATATAGATTCAATGCAATCCCAATCAAAATCCCCATAATTTTTTTCACAGAATTAGAAAAAAAAGTCCTAGAATTCATATGGAAAAACAAAAGACCTCAGATAGCCAAAGCAACCCTGAGCAAAAAGAGCAATGCAGGGGGAATTATGATACCAGATTTCAATCTCTACTACAAAGCTATAGTCATATAAACAGCATGGTACTGGCACAAAAATTGAGACATAGATCAATGGAATAAACTAAAAAACCCAAATTTCAGTAAATATAATTTCAGCCACCTGATATTTGATGAATGGAAGAAATATTTGACTCAGTGGAGGAAAGGTAGCATCTTCAGCAAATAATGCTGGCAAAACTGGATCACCTTCCTATGGAAGAAAAAAATTAAACCCCTACCTTTCCCCTTATAAAAAAGTCCATTCTAAATGTATTAAAGACCTGAATATGAAACTAGAAACTCTGAAAGAATCTTAAAGTAGTTTTAATTTGCATTTTCTTAATTAATAATGATGTTGAACACTTAAGATGTTTCTTAGCCATCTTTACATTTTCTCTTGAGAAGCCTCTGTTTAGATTTTTAGCCCATCTTTTAACTGGGTCATTTGCTTTCTTGGTTCTTTGTTTTGTGAGTAATTTATATACTCTGGATGTTAAATCCACTCTATGAGTTTTCTCTTCACTTCCTTGTTTCTTTTGCTGTACAGAAGCTTTTTTAGTTTAATGAGATCCCACTTGTTAATTGTTGACCTTAATTTCTGTGGAACTGCTGTCTGATTTAGAAAGTCTTTTCCTACACCAGTATCTTGTAGGTTACTGATATTTGGTGTCATTACAAACAACACCAAATGATGGAGAGGGTGTCGGGAAAGGGGAACACTCATTCACTGTTGCAGAAAGCAGGGTGGATAACTCTTGAAAGACTAAAAATGAACCTACCATTTGACCTAATTCTACCACTCCTAGGTATATATCCAAAGGATTCATCTTATAAGAGAGATACTTGTACAACCATGTTTATTGATGCTCTTTTCACAATAGTGAAGAGCTGGAAGTAGCACAGGCATCCCTCAACTGACAAGTAGATAATGAAAATGTACTACATTTATATAATGGAGTTCTATGTGACAGTGAAAAAGGACCACATCATGAAATTTGTAGACAAGTGGATGGAACTGAAAGCTGTTATGCTAAATGAGGTAACACAGTCTAAAAAAACAAATGTTTAAGCTGAGCGTGGTGGTGCATGCCTTTAATACTAGCACTCAGGAGGCAGAGGCAGGTGGATCTCTGTGAGTTCAAGACCAGCCTGGTCTACAGAGTGAGTTCCAAGACAGCTGGTGATATAGGGAGATCCTGTCTCAAAAAGACAAAAAAAAAAAAAAAAACCTTAGTGGCTCTCAAAAAGACAGTAAATCCTGGCAATGTGTAGAGAAATGAGAAATTCATACACTGCCAGTGGGCGTGCCAAATGGTGCATCTGCTTTGGGAAACAGTCTGGCAGTTCCTCAAACAGTTAAGCATAAAGTCACCATATGCCCAGCAATTCCACCCCCAGCCACACATCTAAGGGATATGAAACACGTCCACAAGAAAGTTCACAGCAGCACTATTTATAACAGCCTCAAAGTGGAAACAACCAAAAGTCCATTAACTGACAAACACATAAAACATAGCTGGAGAGATGGCTCAGCAGTTAAGAACATTGGCTGTTCTTGCAGAATACCTGGGTTCAACTCCCAGTACACACAGAGAAGCTAACAACCAGCTGTAACTCCAGTTCCAGGGGATCTGACACCCTCTTCTGGCTTTTAGAAGCACCAGGCACAAACATGGAATACTCATACACAAAATAAAAATAAAGATTTTTAAAAATCACATAGCTTATTTACAAGTCATGGGTTGAATTGTTCTCCAAAAAGACATATTCAGGGTGGATCTCTGTGAGTTCAAGGCCAGCCTGGTCTACAGAGTGAGTTCCAGGACAGCCAGAGGTACAGGGAGACCCTGTCTCAAAAAGAACAAACAAACAAACAAAAAAGACATATTCAGGTTCTAACCCCCAGCACCTGTAACCCTGGCTTTATTAGGATGATCATACCAGAGTAGGCCCTTAACCCAATGTGACTGATGTCCTACAGTGAAAGAATGACATAGGGAGAAAGAAATGTAACAGATACATAGGTGAAGATGGAAATAGAGACTGAAGTCAAGCCATTGCAAACCAAAGAAAGCCAAGTATTGTTAACCACTAGAAGCTAGGAGGTGGCAAGGAAGGAAGGACTGAAAGACACTAATCTACAGCTATGGAGAGCAGTCAGTAGGAGTTGGTGTACTACTATGTCCACTTAGCTCTCCTGGAGGGCCCATACCCTGTCCAGCCATAAGTTCCTGGCCCTGGTAACGGTGTCAGGTATGGGCTTCATATTGTGAAGCAGGCCTTAAATCCAAGGAGAAAGTGGTTCGTTATTCCAATGGCATTCATCTTGCCAGGCCGGTAGTTGGAGCTTGCAGATAACTGGGTTAGACTAATGATGACTTCTCCTTCAGTAGTGAACATAGCACCATACAGCACTATGAAGTCTAGCCAGTAGCCTCATCAGAAAAGCTTCTTTCTGCAGTAGATGTAATCAATACAGAGACTTTCAACTGGTCAAGGTGTAGAGAATAAGAGACTGCAGAATGATCAGTCATAAATAAACACCTATATCACAGCCTCCCCTTCCAAGGCTCAGGGAAGAGGAGGCAGAAAGACTCTAATAGCCAGAGACAATGGATGACTAGAAGGAAACAGTATTTTGGGGACAGAACAGGGCACACTCACAAATGAACTCAGTGGTTGTGACACCATGAACAAGACCTGCACAAGCTCAAGCCAGACAAAACCCCAGCATGGAGAAGAGAGACAGGTACAATGTCCCATCCCTAGCTAAGGAACTACTGACAACCGATNTTTTTTAATGGAAAATACTGAATGGGTTTTTCTATTCCAGCAAGTCCAGGGCAGAGAAAAGCTACGAATGCAGTTGAAGTAGGCCAGAGTCCAACTCAAACTTGTGGCCAAACTCAGCAGTTTCATTCAGGTGATGCTGGCTTTAGGGGCATGAAAGATACAAGAGTGATAGGGTCATCAGTTCTTCCTCTGCAGTTTCAGAGAGTCTCCAAGGCCAGGAAGAGTGCAGGAGGGGAGTCTCTGCATAAAGAAGGTCCTGATAGGCCATTGTGTAAAGCTGTGAATGTGAAGCCTGGTCAGCAGTGGCGACCCTAAGAAGGCATTCAAGATGCAAGAGCTGTGAGATATTTGCCAAGGAGAGCTGCATACAGGGAGTGGTATCGGCCTAAGAAGGAAATGTGTGTTGCACACAAAGCAGAAAGAGCTGAACCATTGAAGCCCTTTGGAAGGTAAAGTCCCAGAAGTCGCACATAGAGCTATTAGACTTGGTGTTTGCCCTGCTGGTTTTCAGTCTTGTTATGGTGCATTATTTCCTCACTATGCCTCTATCCCTCCAGTTTGGAATGGAAATGTGTATTGGGTTCCACTGTATGTTGGGAGTATGTAATTTGTCTTTCGATTTTATAGGAGTTTAGAGATTGGCCTGGGTCTCAGAAGAGAATTTGGACTGTACACTTTTTTGTTTGTTTGTTTTCTATTTTTTAGACAATGTCTCCCTTTAGTCCCAGCTGTCCTGGAGCTTGCTCTGTAAACCAGGCTAGTCTTGATCTCAGAGAGATCCTCATTCTTCTGCCTCCCAAGTGGGACTGTAGAATTTAAATAGAATTGAGATTGGTAAAGACTATGTGGACTTTTAAGGTCTCAGACTAAATGCATTTTGCATTTCATATGTTCATGACCCCATGGGGGACAGGGAGTGAAATGTGGTGGTTATGTTAGGGTTCAAGAATCCACACCAGACAGACCGAAGGTTGGAAAACCAAGACTTTATTTCGGGGAAAACAAGTAAACCAGCATGCTGGGGTGGGAGGGAAAAGGCTCTGACCCTGATAACTTGGCTTGTGGGCCTTTTTTACAGGGTCTAGGGGAATTTTAGCAATGTTTGGGTAACTTCTAGCCTTATTGGATAATAACAGGCTTATGGCTAATGGTTAGGTCAGCCCAACAGCACCCCACATACCAACAGTTATCTTTAGACACAACCCTGCAACTGAAATGAGGAAATATTGGGTCAGTCCATCTGCCCTCACATACCAACAGTTATCTTCAACAAGTTTAAGTTATCTGTTCTTGAGGCCTTAAGCAACTGTCTTTGAGCAATTGACCTTTTCCCTGGATTGGGCAGGTTCCAGTAATTGCTTAAAATGGTGGCTATACTCAAAATGGAGTCAGCATGATCCTCTTTTACAGTTAGAATGAGAATGTCCCCCATAGGCTTCAAGTATTATGATATTTGTCCCAAGTTGGGGGGGGGTGTGCTGTTTGGGGAGGTCTTAGATGTGGCCATGCTGGAGGAAGTATGTCACTGAGGGTGGTCGTAGAGAGTTCAACAAGTCTTGCCAGCCTCCAGTTGCTCTCTTTCAGCTTCCCATGCTCATTGGAGCATGTGAACCTCGGCTTTCTGCTCCAGCTCCTGCCACCATGCCTCCCTGCCACAATGGACTGTAATTCCTTGGTACTGTCAATCTTTTTTTTTTTAATTTTATTTTATTTTCGTATATCTATGAATGTACTGTCTGCATGTAGGTCTCCACATCTGTGTCACACAATGCCGCGGAGGTCAGAAGAGGGTGTCAGATTTCCCTGGAACTTGAGCTAAAGACAGTTTTCAGCCGCCATGTGGGTGCTGGTGATCGAACCCAGGTCCTCTGCAAGAACAGTCATTGCTCTTAACCCCTAGGCCATCTCTACAGCCCTGGTACTGTCAATCTTAAGCTCAAATAAACTCTTCTTTTTTTTTTTGGTCTTTTCGAGACAGGGTCTTCCTGTAGCCATAGCTGTCTGGAACTCACTCTGTAGACCAGGCTGGCCTTGAATTTACAACAGTTTTTATTGAAGTTTTATGCAGTTATAAAACATTTCTCGATCCAATTTAGCCTCATTCACCTTTCCATGTCCCCCACCCCACCTGAG
>VZQC01003336.1:0-10607 GCA_009823505.1 Rhizomys pruinosus
GGTGCTCTTAACCGCTAGGCTATCTCTCCAGCCCCTCGAGACATTTTTTATGCTACTGTTTCTGAACCAGAACACTGATAATCTATTTTTATTGCTATTTTCCTCTCAATAGGAAATAATACCAAATTTTGAAATCTTTGCAGTTTTATAAATTTCATTCACAATATTGTGCTTACTTAATTTATTATTATTATGTTATTGCTATTTACCAGTTTAGCTGTTTCTCTGACAACAAATGATTTTGTGGCACGTTAACTACATGGAGATTATTGTGGACCATGATCACTTCCATCACTAGAATTTCTTATTATTCCCAACAGGAACTCTGTCCAAATTAATCAATAACTTAGTTTCCTCTTTCTCTTCTAGCCTGTGTCCCTTAAGAGTTAGTTTACATAGGCAGTATCATAAAATATTCATCTCATTAGGACTGGTTTATTTCATTTAACATATTGTTTTCAAAATTTTATCCACATAGTGGCTTGGGTCAGAATTTCATGAATAATATTCCATCATATATGAATACTATTTTTTAAATCATTATCCTTTCAACATTTGGATTCTTTCTACTTTTTAACTATTTTATTTTATTTTATTTTATATTTTTTGGTCTTTTTGAGAAAGGGTCTCTTTAGTCTCAGCTGGCCTGGAGCTCACTCTGTAGACCAGGCTGGCCTTGAACTCACAGAGATCCTCCTAGCTCTGCCTCCTGAGCGCTAGGATTAAAGGTGTGCTCCACCATGCCTGGCTGCTTTTTCACTATTTTAAACTGTGTTGCTATGAGCATTGAGGCATGAGTCCTTTCTTTCGGGGAATACTCAGACGTTAGAAGCTGGATCACACAGTACATGTACCAGTGTATTGCCTGCATGAATGTAAGCATACCTGGGTTGTGCAATGCCCACAGATATCAGAAGAGGGTGTTGAATTCTCTTGGAACTGAAGTTGTGGATGGTTGTTAGCTGCCATGTGGGTGCTGGGAGTCAAACCTGGGTCTTCCACAAGAGCCTCCAATGCTCAGCTGCTGAGCCATCTCTCCAGCCCCATAGTTTTAGCTCTTAAATGTAAGTCTTTGATCCATTTTTAGTTAAATAGTGTAAACGGTGATGGGTAAGGATCTAAATGAATTCCTTTGCATGCAGATATCCAGTTTTTGCTACTAAATGGTTATGTTAAACTTCCTCCTAGTGACTTAGTGTTATATCTGTAGACTAATGCATCTCTTGACTCTCAGCAGAGAAGCTTCCTTGTGCAGCAGATGGTGATTAACACAGAAACCCACAACTGTACAATGTGCAGAGAACAATCGACTGCAGATTGCTTAATAGGACACCTGTATCAAACTTCTGCCTCCCAGGACAGAGAGAGCATTGCAGAAGAGGGGCGGACACATTCCAAGAGCCAGAGATGGCAGCTGACCACAAGGAAAGAGTTTTCCAGACAGCTTGTTAGGTACTCATGTGAACTCACAGCAATGGTGACAGAACATACAAGTTCTGTGCTAGCTCAAACCAGACCCAGATAAAATCCCAGCACAGATGAGCTGGGTGTGGTGGCCCACGCCTTTAATCCCAGCACTTGGGAGGCAGAGGCAGGCGGATGTCTGTGAGTTCAAGGCCAGCCTGGTCTACAGAGTGAGTTCCAGGACAGTTGGAGCTACAGGGAGACCCTGTCTCAAAAAGACCAAAACAAACAAACAAACAAACAAACAAACAAACAAATCCCAGCACAGAGATGAAGAAGGGGTAATAAATCCCAATCCAATCTTGGGAAAGTGCGGCAGCTGATGAGTTTGGGGAGGGGGGACACAGTCTCTCTTTCTTTCTTTCTTTCTTTCTTTCTTTCTTTCTTTCTTTCTTTCTTTCTTTCTTTCTTTCTTTCTTTTCTTCTTTCTTCTTTCTTCTTTCTTCTTTCTTCTTTCTTCTTTCTTCTTTCTTATTTTATGTATATGAGTGTATTACCTGCATGTATATAAGGTACCTGTGTTGTGAAATGCCCGAGGAGGTCAGAAGTCATTGGATTCCCCTGGACCTGGAGTTACAGATGGTTGTTAGCTGCCATGTGGGTTCTGGAAATTGAACCCAGGTCCTCTGCAAGAGTGGACCATGTGTTTAACCACTGAGCCATTTCTCCACAGTCCCTGACACAGTCTCTTTCAAGGATGGAACTCTTGGTAGGTTAATCAGTCTCCAGTGGATGGACCCACACTAAAGGATGTTTGGAGATGCAAATTAGACTCTACAAGCCTTATTGTATATATAATAGAGTACATTAAATAGAGTGGAGAGCAGTAAGGGGAGGAGAGGATGGGGGAAGGGGATCAAAATATTAAATGAAACTTGCAAAATATTAATAAAACAGAAGTTTAACTGCCATTGTGACAGCCTAAAGAGGTGAACTGGGAACAGGTGGCTATGCTCTGAGGTGAACTGTGAACAGGTGGCTATGCTCTGAGGTGAACTGTGAACAGGTGGCTATGCTCTGAGGTGGGACCGTGAACAGGTGGCTATGATCTGAGGCGAACCGTGAACAGGTGGCTATGCTCTGAGGTGAACCGTGAACAGGTGGCTATGCTCTGAGGTGAACCGTGAACAGGTGGCTATGCTCTGAGGATCTGGAGCTCAAGGATGGTTCATCCCAGTATCTTTTCTCGCTGCTTCTGGACTTTTCTCTACCCCTATTCTTTTGGACCCACATCCTGTGCCATTCTTCAAATCAGTCCAGACATAGAGAGAAGCCATTGGGGATCAGGTCCCGAGCCTGTGCAGCATCCTGCAAGTCTAAATTGTTCACTTGTAATCTCTTGCTCAACATAGGACATTTTCTTGTGGCATTAACAAGGGCTGGATGTGTGCGTCTATTCTGAGGGTTTGGTTGAAAAGAGAATGTGCACATGGACAGAAGCAATTGAGGCGACATAAGAGGCAGGTGAGGCAGTGGGTTTGTATGGGGATGAGGCAGGACACCAGGGATCAAGGAGCCCCATGTCCTCCTCTTGAAACTGTCCTGGGTCAAGGAGATGGTCTGGAAATGAGAGCAGGGACTCCAGGGTCTGAGAAACAAGGCCTCGGCCATCTCTGCGAAGCAGAGCCGGAGACTTGTTTCAGTTCCTTTTAGATTCTTTGTTAAGGGGGTGGGGAGAAGGCTAAATCTGAAGCACTGAGCTGGAACTATAGGTCAAAGTACAACAATAATAATATGGGTAAAGGATAGTCAGACTTTGGACCTTAATAGTGATGACAGAAGAAACAGGAACTGCATTTTACCTTGGTGGTCTAACAAGCAGTTAGACCACCAAGGTAAAATGCAGTTCAGACCACCAAGGTAAAATGCAGTTCAGAATGAACGGGGATTGTAGAAAGTGATGAGAAAGGTGACGTCTAAGCTTTTGAATCAAAATAGTGTCAATTACTAGGACCGGAAGACTGTGGAAGAAATTTTTTTTTTTTTTTGGTGTTTTTGAGACAGGGTCTCCCTGTAGCCCCAGCTGTCCTGGAACTCACTCTGTAGACCAGGCTGGCCTTGAACTCACAAAGATCCGCCTGCCTCTGCCTCCCGAGTGCTAGGATTAAAGGCGTGCACCACCACGCCCAGCTAGAAGAAATGTTTTTTTTACAGGAGATGTGAAGAGTGTAATTTGGGGCATGTTAAATTTGAGAGGCCTATTAGAGATCAAGTTGAGAAGACAGCTGGACACACTAGTCTGGAGTTCAGAGATATTTGGTCATGTTTCATAAATAAGTTAGACAACACATGGAGCAGTTTATTTGAACAAAGAGGAGACTCATGGATGTGGCAGCATCCTGAATCTGTAGAGTACACAGAAGATCACTCCACAGCCTTCTGCCCATGTTGACAGGAAAAAGATTATACATAGAAAAAAGCAGGCTGGTCATAGCTCAGAATTCGCCTTAGTTGGGTATTCCTGGCAGTTTGCAGCCTGTGGTGCTCTGATAGATGAGACTTGGGTGCTTTCGTAGAGATCATCTACAATTTAGGTCTGAGTTTGTTTAGATGTTGTTAGATTATAGTGTGCCACAGATGGAGACAGCCTTAGGCAAACTTATCTACAGTTTGTAAATATAACTTTGGAAATCAGCAATGACTTGCAATAGCAAACAGGCCATTCTGCCTTCTGTACACAATTTATAATATGATTAGAGAGGGCACTGGGAGGAGATGGTTTCTAAATATTTGTTGCATGAATCGATAGATTGCATGACTTAAGTTTTCCGGCTGTGTGGAGTTTGAACCACCCACATGTCATAGTTTATATTATGACCAACATGATGTATTGGGGTGGTAATTGAATTTGACAGTGTTCTATTCCCATCAGGAAGCAGAGCCATCTTGGGGTTCTCTCAAGTTCTTCCACCATCTTGGTTGAAAGTAATAATGGGTGGAGCGTGGGGAGCCCTTACATTACCAGTAGTATAGAATCTCAAAGCAGATGGCCCCACAAACTCCCATTTTCTAGTAATAGTTCCAGATTCCATTTTTGGATTCACCCTTTCTGTTCTCTCAGCCTGTATGTTCACTGTAGGACTTTGTCAGAAATAGCGCCTGTAACCCAGACTTACTTCAAACTGCAGGTCGTGCTCCCAGGCATGGTGTCAGGTGGATCACATCAGAGCAAGTGTAGGGCTTCTTGGTTGTACTACCAGAATAGGGTCTGTCTGTGAACTTGAAGCTTGAAGGTGGTGAAGCAGGGGCTGTTGCAGCTGTTGTGCCCCACAGACGTTCACTGAAAGCTGTCAAAGATCACCTAGGAGCTTGGGAACGAAGTCAGCTGGCTGGAGGCAGACCCCTAGGCAGAAACGGTTTCTTCTGATGGCAGTGCCTGAGTCTGAGCTCACTGCTGCTTGAAGCCAGATCGACTCTTGATCATTTTAGTATGTGATCACCTTTTGCTTAAGCTGCCTGCTGTTGACTGGCCAATTAATAGGCAGAGACTTGGCTCCCCCAGAGTCTTATCCTGGTTCTGAGCACTCAAAGCCTCCTGAGCAGGGTGCTGTTTCTGGGGTGACTCTGAGTATACTTGAACCTGGACCATGAGGAGATGTCACACACCTGGGGACAGGCAAGTGACAGGACTTCAGACACATGGGAGCAATCCCTAGTCAGTAAGGGTTGTGTTCCTTAAAGTGCTATGCATAAGCTTGGGATTTGCAAACTTGTTCTTAAAAATGTATATTTTTAACATTCTAGCTCTAGAGATCTATTGTGTAGACAAAATCCAAGTGGGATACTAGTGAGGCCTCAGGGATCCAGCAATTCTGAAGCAGCAGAATCAAATCTGGAATCTGACCATTTACATCTCCAATCTTGCACTCTGTAGCTATCAATGATAGTGAAGAGGATTTTCTGTACTGATCTTGTTTAGAAATGCAATGTGTGGGCTGGCGAGATGGCCTAGCGGTTAAGAGTGCTGACCGCTCTTGAGAGGACCCGGGTTCGATCCCCAGCACCCACATGGCGGCTGAGAACCGTCTGAAACTCCAATTCCAGGAGAACTCCAGTTCCAGGGGAATCCGATACCCTCTTCTGACCTCCGTGGCATTGCACGACACTGGTGCACACACTTGCATGCAGACCATACATTCATACACATACAGAAATAATAAAAAAAAAAAAGAAATGCAACGTGCATAGCATGCTGTTTGTTAAAAGCTATGGGGAGTGTGTGGAGAAAGAATAGAAATTCTTGATATAACATACTTGCTGCTGAAAAATGTTAAAGATGTTAAACATGACAGCTACCAGCAGGTCAAGGTTGGAGCACCGTGCTGAAAATCTGTGTCACTGAGTGAAGAGATCAGAAGAAAAGAAATTAATGAGAATGGAAAATTAATTCCTTATAAACATAGGAAAGACACAGTAAAAAAGGTCTCAAGGTAGCACAAATAAATGATTAATTCCACTAATTAAAAAAGAAATCTCAGAGCTGCAATGTAGGCAGCTCATGTACGCAGTTGGGAATGTGCGTGCCTAGAATATGTGTTCAACCCCAGCACTATATAACCACATGTGGTAGCTCATGCCTCTAACCCCAGCACTTGGGAGGTGGAGGCAGGAGTATCAGCAGTTCGAAACCATCCTCAGCCAGAGTTCCTGGCCAGCCTAGAGGATACATGAGACCCTGACTTAAAAAAAAAAAAATCATCTCTTTACTTTTTGAAATAAAATGAACTTAGTTTGATGGGAAGTATTTACTGTAAGGAAGAATGAATCTGAGTTATGGAATCAAGTATAAAAAAAAAAAATCAGAAAACAACCTGGAGAAGCCTTTCCAAGGCAGAGAAGACCACTGGAGGAGTGGGCACCACAGGTAGTACAAGCCCGCCCCCTGCTGTTGAGAGCAGGCATAACAGTCTAAGAAGTGGCCACTAACTGCAATCTCTAACCAAGGAAGAAAGATGAGAAGATCTGGCTGAGGTGAGGAGCGTTGATGTGCAGTGTGCAGAGTGAAAAGGATGATCCCCATCCAGCATGGTGAACGGGAATCAAGCACACGCATATACCATGTGTGCTCATTTAGACGCACAGAACTGTAATTGGTGAAAGTGTACATTTTGAGATGGGTGTGATGTTGTATGTTTGCAGTCCCAGAACACTGAGTTGCTTGGTGTCAGGTGGGCCTACTGTGCACATCCTGGAGTTTTATAGAAGTGGAAATGCATGGCTTTCTTTTTGTTGACTTTTCACTCTGTGTATTAATTTTTATTTTAATTAACGTTTTATTTCATGTGTATGAGTTCTGCCTACAAGGGGTGCACTGTGTACATGCAGCGCCTACAGAGGCTGTCAGATCCCCTGGAGCTGGAACATATGGTTCTAAGCTGCCATGTGAGTGCTGGGAACTGGACCTGGGTTCTCTTCAGGAGCAGCTACTGTTCTTAACCACTGAGCCATCTCTCCAGCCGTCATCATATTCATTTCGAGGGGGTGTTGGGCTCGTTTGTTTTTCCTGAAGTGTGTTCCATCCCACCACAGTTTGGTTTTCTACCAACCTGCTAGTGGAGTTCTGGCTGCTCCCATTTTGGGCTACTAAATATAAGTTTCTATGAAGAACAGGTACTTTTTTTTTTTTTTTTGAGACAGGGTCTCCCTGTAGCCCCAGCTGGCCTGGAACTCACTCTCTAGACCAGGCTGGCCTTGAAATCACAGAGATCCACCTGCTTCTGCCTCCTGGAGTGCTAGAATTAAAGGTGTGCGCCACCACACCTGGCTTAAAGACAGTTCTTATCCGCCATGTGGGTGCTGGGAATCGAACCTGGGTCCTCTGCAAGAGCAGTCGGTGCTCTTAACTGCTGAGCCATCTCTCCAGCCACAGAACAGTTCCACTTTTAAAAGATGGGTTTTGTTCTGTTAATCAGGGTGGTCTTGAGCTCACAGAAATCCTCCTGCTTCATCCTCTGCAGCACTGGGGCTACAGACGTTCAGCGTCACACCCCGTCAAGTACAGGTGTCTTGGGGGCGTGTGCTTTCTCGTGTCTTGGGAATATACCTAAGAGTGAAATGAGTCACGATTTACCCTTTAAACAAACTGTTTTCCAAAGCCATTGAGTCATTTTATATCTCAACCTGACCCTCTGCATCCTTATGGATACCCAGCACAGTCAGTACTGTCGCCAGGAACATGACCATGTAACCTGGGCGTGGCGGCTCATGCCTGGAGAGGCTGAGGTTGGAGGAATGAAATAAGTAGAGTTCAAGGTCAGCTGGGCTACAGGGTAAGACGATGTTTTAAAAACAGCAATGACGGGGGCTGGAGAGATGGCCAAGTGGTTAAGAGCGCCGACTGCTCTTGCAGAGGACTCGGGTTTGATCCCCAGCACCCACATGACGGCTGAGAACCGTCTGTAACTCCAATTCCAGGAGAACTCCAGTTCCAGGGGAATCTGAGACCCTCTTCTGACCTCCGCGACATTGGCATTGCACAACACGGGTGCACAAACCTACATGCAGACAGTACATTCATACACATACAAAATAAATAAAATAAAAAAAACAACAATGACAAGAAAAACAGAACAAAAAGAAGTAGTTTTCTTAGTGTTTCTTCCCAGGGGCTGCATGGTGTTTCTGTGATATGGGGGTACCAGAGTTCCTCCCATGACACCCCACTAATGAACTTTTGCCTTCCTTCCTCCAGACTGTAAGGTTATGGTGCGCTCTCCCCCCTCCCCCCGAATGAAAGGCCACGAGGTCTAAGTTCTTCAGAGCAAAGTTTAATTCAGGGTAGCTGGGGCTAGGCTCAGGGGAAAGATAGAGCCAAGCACAGAATGGCGTCTGGCTTGGGAATTTAAGGGAGAAGGTGGGAATGGGATTCAGTGAGAGTGGGGGTGGGTAGCACACTCTGCAGGAGTCTGGCTTTCAAAAAGGTGGAAGATTCCTGAGTAATTGGTGATGGCCCAGTTTTTCCATAACCAAAGGCTGGCCTGGTAGAGCAGGTTCCTGGGCACCACTGGTCTCAGGTGTCTCTGCATTTCAGTGGGCTTCTGGAGCTCACACCCTGACACAGACTTTTTGCAATAGGCTTGCTGCTGCATTGTAGGGTATCGACTGAAACAAACCTTTCAAATCTGGAAGAACATTTAAAAATCTTATTATAGGTATGTGTGACGTCACACTCTTCTAGCAGGAGGCAATGCTCAGTGTTAATGTTGTTCCTAATTTTTGTTGTAATCAATGATGGCACTGAGTAATATTTTCCACATAAATAAATCAATAGGAATGGAAACAATTTTGCTATGGCAGTGCCACTCATTTGTACTTTTTAAAAGATAAATGACCCAGACAATGGATGATGTATTGTTAATTTTTAATGGTCCATTAATGGATACATTTGCCTTCCTTCTTATTGAAAACAAGATGTTGGAAATTGCTTGGCTTGCAAAAGGATTTATTAGCCAGCCATTAGGGACATTTTGTTTTTCAGTGTCTGGGAGGTATACCAAAAACCTTTACCAAGACCTATCAAATGACTATAAATGCTATCTCTGACTTTTTCACTGAGAACTTGGGAAGTATTGTGTTTAAACCAACGTATATAAAATGTTTGGAAAATTCAAAATATTGTGAGTTTTAATAAACTTCCCTGAATCTGTTCAGAAAACGTTTAAAGTGGAAAAATGCTCTTATCCTTCCTCTGTTAAGTTGAATTTTGTCAGGTCTTTGGTCACAGTGATGAGTAAAGTAACTAATACCAAGTATTGACTGAAGATTTTTTGAGATAGGGTTTCCCTGTAGTCCCAGCTGGCCTGGAACTCTCTATATAGACCAGGCTGAACTCAATCTCACAGAAAGCCATCTGCTTCTGCCTCCCCAGTGAGTGCTGAGATTAAAGGCCTGTGCCACCACACCCAGCTACTGAGTTCTTTTTTATAGATGAAATGATATGCTATCTAAAGTTGCCTTCAAATTATCAGGCATGAGAAGCCTACAGATGACTGCTGACATCTCGAGATGGATGCATCAAATTCAGTACACTGACTACTGGGCCATTAATCTGGTCAAGCTTTAAGGCTCACGGTTCCCAAGTTTATATACATCTTATTTATGCAAATGCAGGTCTACATAAGGTTCATACAGCATACCTTGTAGGTGGTGTGTGCTCTTTCCTTTGGAGACTTGTCTGCTTCCCTCTTTTATTGATATGTAGCAATCATTGACAATTGTGGGAAAACTTAGTTAAGATGGGTTGCATTCTAAGCCAATGGGACCTCCCTGGCCACACCCATGGGGTGGGATATAGTAACAAAAAGGTTTATGATTTGGCTCTGAGAATTGAGTCACATTCACTATATAACCAGACATCTTGCAATAAAACTCTCTCTGCATTTGGACCTCAACATGCGTCCACGTGGAGTGCTTTCCTGCACGCGTTTTCCACATGGGTCATCCTGGGATTAAGTGGGCCCTGCCACAAACCTCAGTGGCCTACCTACAAATCGTGCCACCAATGTGGGGCATGGAGACCAGTTTGGTAAGCTAGAATCTCTGCAAGATGGGAAATAATACCTTCAAGGAAGCTATGTTTCAGGAGGAATTGTTTTGTGAGGTATGGCATGTGTTTGTTGACCGTGTGCTGTGGTTTGCTGTGGCTGTTGTGTTTCAAGTTGTGGCATGGAGAAAGTTTAGCATCTCCAAACCAGTGAAGGCATGGACTAAGGATGGCGCTGATGGAGACTTGGCCTGTGTGCCAGAGACCCTTTCTCTGTTAGGCTTTGGGAAACTTGCATTCTCTTGTGGGTTTTCACCCACTCAGCAGGACATGATTATGGAGCCTGTGGGTGCCGTTTTGGCTTCCTTGGATTGGGGACATCTGTTTCTTCCACAGCCTTCCCACATGGTGGGTATTCAGAGAAATTGTGAGGTGCCCTTCCTCTCCTGTCCACTTGCCTTCTAGAGGTTTTGAAATATGCTTGGAACCTGCCCTGCAGCCTGGGGTCCCAGCTTCTGCCTTCTGGCCACAGTTCAGGTGGCGAAGGTCACAGAGGCTGGAAGGACAGGCGTGCCTGTGGAGCAAGCAAGATTTTTGCGGCAAGCATTCCTTAGAGGTGTTCATTTGCACCTTTGCACAGGCAGGCTTGGGTTGTAGAGGC
>VZQC01003336.1:15801-89552 GCA_009823505.1 Rhizomys pruinosus
AGAAAGAGAAAAGAAAAGGAGAGGGAAAAGAGAGAGAGAGAGAGAGAGAGAGAGAGAGAGAGAGAGAGAGAGAGAGAGAGAGAGAGAGAGAAGAAGAAGAAGAAGAAGAAGAAGAAGAAGAAGAAGAAGAAGAAGAAGAAGAAAAAACTTGAAGAAGAAGAAACTTGAAGAAGAAACTTGAATAGTGGTGAGAGCAGAGGGTAGAAATTAGCTAGGCAGTTTAAGATAAACTCACCAAAAGAAAAATGAACAGCTTCAGGGCTGGAGATGTGGCTCAGCAGTTAAGAGCACCGATTGCTCTTGCAGAGGACCCGGGTTCAATTCCCAGCACCCACATGGCGACTAAGAACCATCTTTAACTCCAGTTCCAAGGGGAACCCGACGCCCTCTTCTCAGTTCCACGGCATTGCATGAGACGGGTGCCCCAACCTACATGCAGACAGTACACTCACACATAAAAATAATAATAATAATAAATTTAAAAATACGAACAGTTTCTTTCTCTCTGCACACTTGTTCACACGAAGGACTAGAGATGCCAGAAATTTCTAATCCAAAGAAGTCCCTGGTTCCGTGATAGTTACAGGCTGGGATGCCAAAAAGGGAAGGCGGGAAGTAGTTGGTATTCGGTGTGAGGGGAGTCGGTCTTTTTTTTGCCCCCTATCTCCTTTTTCCTAAATTAATACTCTGTTCCTAGAAGACATGCTGAGGATGTGACCAGAACCCCGAGGGACTTGGGACACACGGAATGAGGACTGGACTGATCAGCTCTTCTCCCTCTCTTCTCTACTAAACCCTTATTATGAGACTCAATGGTACCCCTTTCCTGGGGACCCCTCCTACCGTACAGGAGCTCTGTTTTTTCTATCCTAAGCCCTATAATAAAACACTCCTTTCTAAAACTCATCCCCTATGGTCCTTGAATTTGAGAGACAAAAACAGGAAAGTCTCTGGCTTGAGGTGGGTTTGGTGGCTATTGACTTTCCAGGACTCTAGCTTCTCAATCTTCTCCATTGTTCTCAAAGACACCTGGATATTTCTGTACCTCTTTCCCTTTTTGTCCTTCTCCCCTTCTCCTTCTCCACCTCCCTTTTGTCAGGGTGTGAGCTCCAGAAGCCCATTGGAATGCAGAGACACCTAAGACCCTGTTGCCCAAGAACCCGCTCTACCAGGCTAGCCTTTGGCTATGCTAAAGCAGGCCAGCACCAATTACTCAGGAATCTTCCGCCTTGCCTTTCGACCCACCCCAGTCTCACTGAATCCCACCCCCACCTTCTCCCTTAAATTCCCAAGCCAGACACTATTCTGTGCTTGGCTCTATCTTTCCCCTGAGCCTAGCCCTGGCTACCCTGAATTAAACTTTGCTCCAAAGAGCTTAGTCCTCATGGCCTTTCATTCCAGGGGGAGCGAGACATAACCTTACACCTTTCAGTCTCCCTTTTCCTTTGCCTCTCTAGCCCCTCCTCTCTTTCCTCTCTGTCTCTGGCTTTTTTGGAGAAAGAGCCTTACCATGTAGCCCACTCAGTTACCAAACTTGAGGATCCCTGCCTCTGTCTACTGAGTGCCCTACCACCAGCATAAGCAGTTCAAAAATATATAAATTAACATTTTTAGAGAACCTCTTCCTTAGCGATACAGCCCCATCCAAATGGTTCTTTAAAACTGCAACTACTCAATGCAAAATGGCAGTGGGGAGGGAGAGAGGATTTTATGTTCCTCTATAATACATCATCAACAACTTACCCAACATTTCTTCGAGAACATTTTGGATGTTTCTGCTGAATTTAATTTCACAACCAGGCCTAGTACTCAGCTACTACTGGATCAAGGCACAACATGTATTAACATTTCACCTTCAACAGTGGGCCTTTATGCCAGAAGCTAAACTTGGGCTTCAAAGCTCCAACTGTCATGCCATCATTCCTATCCCTTCCATTGAGTAAATACAAGATTATTGGGTGTCAATGCAAAAACACAACTCTCACCTCAAGAGGGATAAGAAGATAGTACAGTATTCTGGAACAAAACATGAGTATCCATGGCAGAGAAACAGAGATTCAGTTCACCCCAAATTCCATGTTCCAACATGGAAGGAGTCCCAATATGAAGTTTTTATAGTAACAGAGCACAGAAAGTCACAAATCAAGGCACTTTTCAGATACACTGGCAGAAACATTAAGTAGGCAGTTATGCCAAAGGAAAGAGATCTCAGCTACAGGCCTTAGGATGCTATCTGATGATGGCCTTTTGCCTGGTGGAAGCTAAGTTTTTGTAAAGTCAATACATTCCAAATGTTTTTTTTTTTTCTCCAAAGGCTTTTTATCTGTTAGTTAAAGGATGTTATGTCAGGCACAGTGGTAGGCAATTTAGGGAGATAAAAATAACCCAAGAGAAATGGTAATTAGGCTTTGGACCTGCCTCATGCTAAGCTGTTCACAATGACTGAAGTTCTATTCAGTTAACCAGCCTTGTAAGAGGCTCACCTGAAGATGCAGGGCTTTTCTGGGAGAAATTATTCATTTGTACATGTTATGTGGATCCAATCTTGGTTCTGAAATGATGGCTTAATAGTTGTGAAATACTTTTCCTTTGTTTCAAGTGTTAAGAAAATCTATGGTGCTGCCAGTATGAAAGTGGGGTGAACTAAGAACATTGCCAAACTAAAAGTCTGCTTGATTTTCACGTGTTCACCTCTTTATTTCTGTCCTATGCTAGGAAGGGAGGCCAGGGCTTTGTGCAGAAAGTATTCTGCCATCAGTCATATCCCTTGCCCTAAGAAGCTGAGTTATCTTTTAGAAAGATGCCAGGCAGGGCGTGGTAGAGCACAACTTTGATCCCACCACTTAGGAGGCAGAGGCAGGCAGGTCTCTGTGAGTTCAATGCCAGCCTGGTCTACAGAGTGAGTTCCAAGACAGCAGGGGCTAAAGGGAGAAACCCTGTGTCAAAAAGACCTCCCCCCAAAAAAACAGATGCCCGGAAGTAATCATGTTTGAGTGGTTTCATGCTGACATCTGTTCATTTTTAACTTAAAATTAAATGAACGATAATTTAGATATTGAAATTAAGTTAATTTGCATGGATATACGCATATAATTTTATTGCCTTTGGTTAAGTAACTCTTGTAGCCTCAATTTTGATTTCCATACTGAACACAAGCACACTGAGAACAGTATAGAGGTAACTCAGAATTAATGCAAGGAGATAAATTTTCTTGGCATGTTCATGTGTTTTTTTCAAAGGACTTACTTTATATGTCAGAGAGAGAGAGAGGGAGAGAGAGAGAGAGAGAGAGAGAGAGAGAGAGAGAGAGAGAGAGAGAGAGAGAGAGAGAGAGAGAGNAGAGAGAGAGAGAGAAAGAGAGAGAGAAAAGGGATCATTTAGAGCACAGGAACATTAAGGCCAGAAGACAACATCTAGATCCTTCAGAGCTGGTGTTACAGGTGTTTGAGGATCATCCAGCTTATTATGTGGTGCTAGAATCTGAATTCTGCTTGGCAGAATTTCAGAATGCTATTGATTGCTGAGCCATCTTTCCAGTGCCTGCCCTTTCTCTCATTTAACCCATTAAAATACAAGCACATTTGAATAAAATGCTATGCTGGATTCCAACTAACCTATGTACACTTATATACCCTTTTGCCCAGCACTTTTTTTAATGGACTGTTCCTAAAAAGCTAACAGTAGAGAGTAAGGTACAAGCTACCTGCCTAGTAGGAAGATACAAGCAACAAAAGAAAAATCAGGTAATTATGCACAACAGCAAAGCTTTAGACTTTGATCATAAGTAAGGGAAAAGACATTTTTCATAATTCTTCATTTATATATAAAGCTATGTGCCACTACACCAGGCCTACAGTAGTAAGTTTTCAGTCATACTTAATACCTACTTCCCCTTAGGACTTTGTAGCCAAGTGTACTTTTGACTTCTTGTTTTTGCTTTTGTAGAGTGCTGGGCATGCACAAACTAGGTAAGTGGTCTGCCACTGAGCTGCATCCCACCCCCCCCATTTTAAAATCATGCTGGATTCTCCAAATAAACATGGCTCTGGATTAACTCAAATAATCAAAATAAGAACATGTTGAGTTGCTATGGTACAAACTAACACTCAGTTCTTTAATTGCCAAGGGGTTGTAGGGTTCTCAAACTTTTAGCAAATAGATCATTATAATCTGATCTACATATTACACTGGACTACTTCCATGGCATCTCCGTTCTAAAAGGTGTGGTTGTGGTGGAAAATTGCTTGGGTAAACAACACATTTCCTCTCTCATAAGTTATCATTATGATCTTTCCAGAATATAGGAAGTTGTCTCCAAAATCAAAAGTTTAATCAGAGAAAGCAATGTGGAATAGCCTGAAGCAGCAGCTACTGATAGCATTAAACTTGTACCTCTGGCAGTCCCGTTTAAGCTCTGTAAACAGAAAACGGATTTCATACACAGGCCTTGAAAACAGGTAACCCCACGCCTTTCCTTCAATTAATGATACACAAGTGTAACCTATTCTCTTATGTTCCCCTAATCAGCTCCGATAACTCCTTTCTTTGGGAGGAAACTTGCTTTTGATCATTTCCAGGCTCTTCTTTCTGTTCCATCCTGTCCAAGGTCAATTACACTCTGCTTTCTCTGCTTTCTCAAACCAGCTGTTTGACCAACATCCGAGAAACAGCTTTTCATGATGACCAGTAGAAGTGATCTGTTCCACTCTTGTATATGTCATCTATCTTTTACTCTGTGGAACTAAGATCACGGACTATTTTCATTCAGTTTGTAAGGCTGTGAAATACTTTGCTTAGTTTCCAAATGCTTTGGTCAGCTGGTGAGTATTTGTCAGCCTCCTGCCAAGAATTTCTTTTCAGGGCCTGGTAGCATGCTAGGCAAGTAGTCTGTCACTGAGACTCCCATAAATTCCCCCAGCTCTTCTTTGTTAGGAGAATGAGAGATTATTGTTAGTTGTTGTAGGTTTTCAAAATACTTTTTTGATTCTGGACTCATAATTTCACTTACCTTTTATACTTTAACCTTTTTAAAGAATAATGTAATAGTGGTAGTTTTAATGTGATTTCTTTTTTTATCTTATCAGATTTACAACTGCCTTTTTAGTTTCATACCAGCTAAAAGGCTGTTGCTTGTGTATAAAGTTCCCTTTATGCTGAGACACAATTTCCCAAGAGAAATCTGAGTAAGCCTTTATAGTTTCCTATTACCTATCCATTATATCTTCTTTGCGTTTAATTACAAAGGGACCAAAATAATTGCCTGGGTCAGGTAATGAAGTGATAAGTCTTATCTATATTTTCTGTGATGGCTAGGAGTTAGTATTTTGCTGTGGAAATAATACCTTTCAATTTTCAAAGAATTTTGATTTTTGTAGCCCCTGCTTATAAACCCTGAGTAAGGGTAATAAGTATCTATATCTCCCCATCATATATATATTATATATATGTGTGTGTGTGTGTGTACGTATATATGCTGTTACGTTTATTTTAGAAAGGGAAAAGGAAGGAGTCAGCAGCATATGCTAAATTTATTTCAAGAGGGAAAAGGAAATTTAGAATTAAGGAGAACCAGAACCACATCTTGTGGTGTGGGGGTGGAGGTGGGGGTGGGGACACACAGCCAAAGGGACAGAGATCCAGTCTCCTGCAGAGGAGCTTGGACCTCTGACAACCTGGTGGGGGTGGTTTGGGCCCAGTTGGCTTGTGTTTGATGTTGGGCCCTGGTATCTTTGCAAAGGTATAGACATTTGTTAAGTCTGGCTGATTACCTCAGCCCAGCAGGCTAGTATCTTCCTGCAGACAGGTGGGTTAGGAATGTCACACCAATAACATCTATCTAGGGGTGACTAGGTCATATGTCACTCTCACACCACTTGTTTGGGGGATTTTTGACCTTATGGCTACTCCACTATTCATAAATCCTATCAAAAACTCTCATTTTTAACATGTATTTTTTTTGCTTTACCTTTAATCTGGACTAATCAGAGGGGCTTTATTATTTAAAGCTTTAAAAAGAAATAGAACATTGCATCTTCTTCACTTTGCTTGGATTTTAATTTGTTTATGAGGCAGGGGCTCACTATGTAGCTCAGGTGGCCTCAGAGTTGCTATATGACCCATACTTGCCTAATCAGAATATTTGGGGATCAAGGTATACACCTCCATGCCTGTAACCAGGTTTTGCTTTCAATTCAACCTCAAGGAGGTTTTGGAAAGTCAATAAGTAAACAATAAAAAACAGGATTTGAGCAGAGCGAAAGATAAAATTAGATTTGTATTTCTATAAGTAATAAGCAATAGATGATCTTGGGACTCCAGGTTAAAGGGCGAAGGACTCAACTTTTGAATTCAATGTTTGCTCCCAATTGTATGTGTCTTACAATATCACATTTTATAAATAGAATGTAAACCTGTAAATTTTAAAGAGATACTCATCTCACCAAGGGCCAGTTTGCTTGTTTGCTTCTTTGTTTGCATTGGAGACAGGGTCTTCCTATATAATCTCAGGCCAGCTATGAGCTTTCTCTTTTTCCTTGGCCTCCTGAGTGCTGAGATTAAAAGGAGGTACACCCTCAAGCCTGGGCCTTGCTGAGAGAATTTAAGCAGCAAGCTATAACTAATTCTATGATTCTGTTTATATGAAAAGCTATAGCTAATTTCCTGTTATAACTAATATGTGTGAATCTCTTATTTGGCTCTTACATGATAAAGAGATTCAATGTATAGCATGGTGGTATACAGAATAGATTTCTACTTTTTTAATTTATTTTTTAATCATTGATCGATTTATTCTTTGTATGTGTATGAATATACTGTCTGCATGTAGGTCTGTGCACTCGTGTCGTGCAATGCCGTGGAGGTCAGAAGAGGGTCTCTGATTCCCCTGGAACTGGAGTTCTCCTGGAATTGGAGTTACAGATGGTTCTTACCTGTCACGTTGGTGCTGGGGATCGAACCCAGGTCTTCAGCAAGAGCAGTCGGTGCTCTTAATCACTAGGTTATCTCACCAGCCCCAGATTTCTACTTTTTAAAGAAACATTCATCTGCTCTCATACCTTTCTGTTCAAAAGCCTTGACAGTAGCTACGCTTAAAGCCAACAGTTTTGGTATTCTGTGAATTTGTTGTTTGCTACTCTTTTGTTATTGCTGCTTGTTCTATTTGTTTTCTTAGGAAAGTCCATGGCATTTACTTAGGGAATTTGTCACATGTCCCTAGTGTCAGAGTGTGAGCTCCAGAAGCCCATTGGAATGCAGAGACACCTAAGATCCGTGTTGCCAAAGGACTGGCTCTACCAGGCTAGCCTTTGGCTATGCTAAAGCAGGCCACCGCCAATTACTTAGGGATCTTCCGCCTTGCCTTCTGACCCATCCTACCTTCACTGAATCCCACTCCCACCTTCTCCCTTAAATTCCCAAGCCAGATGCCATTCTGTGCTTGGCTCTATCTTTCCCCTGAGCCTAGCCCCAGCTACCCTGAATTAAACTTTGCTCTGAAGAGCTTAGACCTCGTGGCCTTTCATTCCGGCTATAACCTTACATTCTGGTGCCGGTGACTCAGATCACCATTCCCCCCTCCCACCCCTCAGAGTGGCTTTGGGGTAGCTGGTAAGCCAGATACTGAGCACAGGCTAAGACAGCACCCACCAGCATTTGGCCAAAGGTACCTTCTCTCCTCTCATTATCCTACCCTACTGTATTCCCATGTGACTGTGCATGAGAGTTAAGAGTGTGTGTTATGGTTCCACAGCTCTCAGGGCTAAGGAATCTGACTGGGCCCCAACCCCAGGTTCAACGAAGTAGTTTAAACTCATCGGGCACTCATCACACTCGTGATGACGGAGCATGGGGTTTGTACGTGTGGCCCTCCTGATAAGACTTCCTAAGTCGCCTTGCTGGCGGCTGGCCAGCTGGCCGGCCAGACACCTGAGTGAGGGGAGATTCCATCTCCCACCCCTACCTTCTGTGAAACCCTATGTATGTTCTGCCCACCGCTAGCTGCCCCCCTCTGCCTCGACACTTCCTTTCCTAACTACTGCTTTCCATCTGCCTTCCCTCCGATCGTCTTTGTCCATTCTTTTTAGTGTCCCTTTATAGCCGTTCCCTTTTGGATCCCTGAGTGCTGGAAAAATCAGGGATTTCCCAGATTTTTCCTGACCAGATTGCTTTCTATCTATCGGGATCCTGGGGACAGACTCTGGACCCGAATTTTGGCCTCCTCTGTGATTTTGGACGCTAAATTCCCAGACCTGCAGGCCCCGATTTCAGAGACTCCCACACTGGTCACACGGAACTGGAGTCTCTGAGCGCCCACTTAGAACTAGGGCGGATGTGCCTTAGTACTCGGGTGGGTGCTTTCTGAGACTAAAAAGAATCCATTTCCTTCATACAGACCTCCTCTCTCTCTCTCTCTCTCTCTCTCTCTCTCTCTCTCTCTCTCCTCTCTCTCTCTCTTTCTCTCTCTCTGTCTCTCTCTCCCTGTCTTCCTCTCCCCTCTTCCTCATCCTCTGACCCCTAATTTGGGAGCCTCACACTCTAAAGGAGAGGCCCTGGGCCTCACACCCTTGGAGTGTCTCCTACACTCTTTAAGAGAACTCAACCTCTCCAAGGAAATTAACCCTAAGGTCCTTGAGCGACTCTGCTCTACTATCTGGCCAGGATATCAATTAGCTAACAATATTGCCTGGCCTGAGACAGGTATCTTAGATCTCCAAATTCTCAGCTTTGAGAGAATTCTGCCAGCGCTCCGGTAAATGGTCAGAATGCTTGTATGTACTGGCATTCTTTGCCCTTTGCTCATGTCCCTCTCTCTAGTCCTCTTGCCACCCTCATCAGGTTCTCCTTGCCAAATCAGCAACACCCAGGTTCGGGTAACAGATGACTAAGGAAGACTCCCGTCCCCCTCCCTGTGCACTAGACCAGAACTCCATCTCTGCTTTTGACCTTGACTCCGCCGACCTAGGCTCTCCACTGGACCCTACCCCTCCAGCTGTGACTACCCCAGCAACTCTGTGCCTCTCTCTCTATGTGCCTCTCTCTCTCTCTCTCTCTGTGTGCCTCTTTCTCTGTGCCTCTCTCTGTCCTTGTCCCACCCCTCTCTCTCTCTGGCCCCTGCCATGCTGCCTGCCCACTACGTGTCTGCAGGCAGCTCATGCTGACAGTCCCACATGGAAATAAACATACTCCTAAAGTGACCTATGCCTCATGTGCTCTTTTATTGTTTCCTGATTTTTCTCCCCCACTCCTCTCCTCTCCTCTCTCTCTCTCTCTCTCTCTCTCTCCATTTCATTCCCCTTGTACTTCCTTCTCCCTCTGCTTCTCTCAGCATTAGCCCTTCATTGTTTTGAGTCCACAGGCTTGAACTGGGTTCCTGTGCAAAGGCAGTACTCTCTCCTGCTTCCCTCAATCTTCCTTCTCCCTTCCTTCTCTCTGCCTGTCTACCCTCCAATTCTTCCTTCATTTTAGCCTCCTGTTCTGCTTCAGAGACACTCCAGACCTGGAGTCTCTGACCAGCCTCCCATTAGAGGTTGTACACCTCCACACCGCCTCCCATGAGAGGACTCGTCCTTCACGTCATTCCCCTTTCTTCTGAGGCTAAAAAACTTTACTTCCTTCCTACAGCTCTCTCCTCTCCCCAGTCTGCCACTCAGCTGCCCCACCATTCGGTTTTTCCCCCTCCTCTGCACCGCCATGCTACTACCGTGAGCTTTTTCTGCTGAGCCACAACAAGACCACTTGGCAAGAAGCCTGAAATTACATCAGACCTTGTCATAACTAATGCTATATTTCTATATTTTAATTCTCTTGAAATCTATTTAATGGCATATTCTGATCCTTTCACAATTTTGGTTTTAGGGTTTTATATTGGACAAAGTGTCATTGCCAAATTTATTTATTAGAACCTTATTTATGAGTGTATGCATGAAGTACTGTTCACTTTTAAGAATTCTTTTTTTTTATTAATTTTATTTATTTCTGTATGTGTACGAATGTATTGTCTGCATGCAAGTCTGTGCACCCGTGTCGTGCAATGCCGCGGAGGTCAGAAGTGGGCGTCGGATTCCCCTGGAGCTGGAGTTCTCCTGGAGTTGGAGTTTCAGACGGTTCTCAGCCGCCATGTGTACTTATGGCATACAAGATGTGTTCCACCTACCAGGTACTATATACCTGGTTACAGCCTCAAGTGAAACAGACATATATAGAGTTGCCCATACATACTAAAATTGTTTTATATATCTGTTAGACTTTGCACATGTTACTTTTAATATCTTTAAGAGAAATTAGGTTTTACTTCCGGTGACCACACGAACAGTACGAATGTAACCAATTTGGGTGAGC
Organism: Rhizomys pruinosus; assembly: GCA_009823505.1. NCBI lineage: Eukaryota > Metazoa > Chordata > Mammalia > Rodentia > Spalacidae > Rhizomys > Rhizomys pruinosus. The sequence continues at coordinate 26,137 of VZQC01003336.1, forward strand.
CCTAAGGATTGTCTGCCTACTGCTGGTACGTGACAATGCCCCCCCTTCCTTTTTTTTTTCAAAGCTATAATTCAAAATCTGGGGACAAGTGACATGGCCTTCATTTGAGAAGGTACTGGTTAAACTCTTTATTATCTTGGGTTTGTTTCATGGCTTATGTTTTTAGAAACTTTTGCCTTGCATGGTTTAAATCATTGTACTTTGAGTGCCTTAATGACTTTCATAGACCTTAAAGAACAAATTGCAGAAGACTTACTGCATAAGTTTAATGTCAACTTGATACATCTGAGCTGAGAAACCTCAATAATTGCCTTCATTGCACTGGTCAGTGCCCGTTGTGGGCAATGCCATTCTTGGCCAGATATTTCTATATTGTATACAACAGGCTGAATATGAGCCAGCAACACAAACCAGTAAATAGCATCCTTTCCTAGCCTGTGCTGCAGCCACTACCAGGCTCCTACCATGAGCTTTTATTATTGCTCAGAATATTTTTGCCACAGCAATTAAGAATTTATTAACAATGCTTAAGTCAATGTTCAAGCTTTACTTAGGAGTTGTATGGTAATTAACATGCCAAAATAATTCAAACAATCCTCTTGGAGGTTTTGCAACCATACTTAAAGCTCCAATCTGATTTGGCAAGAGGGATTTGATGGCACAATACTTTGTCCCCTACCCTCTGATGTTGACTTGGGTCCTAGGGTCCTGCATCCGCAACTTTGTGCATGTCCTGGGGCAGTGAGTCACCAGTCATCCCACATCAGGAAGGACTTGGAGATTCACTTAAAAGGACTTCATCCTGTCAGTGTCCAGTCAAAGGAGGAAAGTCCATATAGAGGAGAGACTCCTCATGCTTCAAACGTAAGCTCTGGTCAAGCAAGGCCTGACTTTGTCCTCACATAGATGGAACTGGTGAAGAGAGCCAGGCACAAGGCCTGAGTGACCCCTTAAGGACCAGAACCTCAACTGACCTTAACACCAAAACAAACTTCATTTATCTGAGCTAATTGTGTGGTTTTAAACACCCCAACAGGAAACTGTAATCTAAAGAAGAGAAAATGAAATAGCTTATTATCAAATAGATAGGTGAGAGACCTACTGTGCCAAGTTAGGAATCTACTGTGTCATGTTGGAAAATAGATAGGTGAGGGCTGGAGAGATAGCTGAGTGGTTAAGAGCACTGACTGCTCTTGCAGAGGACCTGGGTTCGATCCCCAGCACCCACATGGCAGTTAAGAACAATCTGTAACTCCAATTTCAGGAGAATTCCAGTTCCAGGGGAATCTGAGACCCTCTTCTGACCTCCGCAGCATTACACGACACAGGTGCACAGACCTACATGCAGACAGTACACTCACACACATACAAAAATAAAATTAAAAAATTAATAAAAAGAAAACAGGTGAGAGACCTACTGTGCTAAGTTAAGAATCTACTATGTCATGTTAGAAAATATCTCAGAGATAGATGACAGATTTAATGTGCCATGCCAGAAAATATCACCTTTTATATTCTCATGGTTATGGCTCTCATTCTGGAGCCCTGTGTATTAAAGCTGGCCCTCATTCTAGAGCTCTGTGTACTAAAAGTTTTTCCAACTTCTCAAACCAGGGTACACGCCCTTTTCCCCTCTGCATTCCCTAGACAGGGACCCTCCAATTGCTAATGCACCCAGTTGTCCCCTGTTGGTACTGTAAATTCCCTGCACTGGTATACTCATGTAAGGCTCAACCAGCTTGTCTCTTCAGTTGCAGAGAAAACGTCCCCTAAGTACTGGACACTATCGATCTGGACCAAACCCCACCAGGCAGAGCACCCCAAGCAGCCAAAATGGGAAACCGAAATCTAACCCTCCAGCCTGACAACTCTTCCCCCAAGACCTCGCCCCTGATTTGCTCTGAAGCAGTTACAGAAGACAGACCACCCCCATTTTTCCTATAGAAACAAAAGGCTGGAATGTCGGGGTGTAAGCTCTGCATTGGAATGCAGAGACACCTAAGATCCGTGTAGCCCAAGGACTGGCTCTACCAGGCCACCACCAATTACTCAGGAATCTTCTGCCTTGCCTTCCGACTCACCCCACTCTCACTGAATCCCACTCCCACCTTCTCCCTTAAATTCCCAAGCCCACATGGCATTCTGTGCTTGCCTCTATCTTTACCCTGAGCCTAGCCCCAGCTACCCTGAATTAAACTTTGCTCCAAAGAGCTTAGACCCCATGGCCTTTCATTCCAGGGGGAGCGCACTGTAACCTTACGCCTAGTATTGTAACCATAAACCTAAGTCCGCCCCCCTCCTTGCTACCTGCAAATTCCAGTGACTTCAGGCCAATCTGTCTGAAGAAGACAAGTTTTATCTGGAACCCTAGCAAACCAAGAAGATGGAGGACTATCATATATCACTGGTTTGCTTTAGTCTTTTTTAAGTTTTTAAAATTTATTATTATTATTATTATTATTATTATTATTATTATTATTATGTGTGTGTGTGTGTACCAACAGAGGGTCTCAGATCCCCTGGAGCTAGAGTAATAGGCAGTTGTGAGTCATCCTACATGGGTGGTGGGAACCAAACCTGGAGCTTCCTCAAGAGCAACTTAATCACTGACACAGATTTTCAGGCCCAGACCCAGGGCCACAGTTTTCATCCTGTAGGTGGAGCCTCAGTCAGAGGCATCATTTTTTTAGCAAAGTTAGTGAGGGATTAATAACATATAGTTTAATAATAATAATAATAATAATAATAATAATAACGTACTACTCAGCTGAGGGTAGCCTCCAAAATCAATGATTCTGAACGTCAAGTAAAACCAAGCACCCTGAAAAAAATGGAGTTAGAGTGTTTATTCAAGTTTTCCCTTGGTTATTGTTATGCCCAGATGACTGGGCCCCCCAAAAGACCACCAGGACATGCGGCTCTGATGTAAATACAAAGAGTCTTAATTCAAGCTCGAGCTTGGACCGCAACCCTTCTGACTCAGCAGGCTGGGAGAAGCAGTCCTGTAGCTTGAAGGGGAGGATATTTTAAACGAACCTGGTCTAGGAGAATTTTTCTTTATCGGTTCAGACTGGACCTGTTTCCCAAGCCTCAGATATATATGGTGGACTCCAGCCTGGGGGAAAGTGAATGCTTAACCTTTGTCCAGAGTAGAAGTCTGGAATTAACTCTTATCTCCTCGCTTATACTGTTAGCTAGACATCAGTACTGTCCATAGATTTATCCTGAACGTCAGCAAGGAAACTGTTCACTTATTTTTTTTTTGAGTGCGCTGTTCTTGAGTGCCCGCGCCTGCGTGCGTGCATGCGTGCGTGCGTGCGTGGGTGCATGCATGCGTGTGTGCATGCGTGCATGCGTCCATGCGTGCGTGTGTGTGTGTGTGTGTGTGTGTCTGTGTGTGTGTTGTCGGGTGTGGGGTATGTGCAGGTACAAATGTTCATGCTTGGGCATGTGAAGGCCAGAGCATGATGTGGACTTTCTTCCTCTATTGGTCTGCATCTGTTGAAACAAAAGCACAAATCTAAACTCAGGAGGATAATAGCTTATTCCAGAGCCAGATATGAGTGACCATGGCCTGGGAATTCAGATTCAGGTCACCCCAAATTCTGTTTCAACAGAGTAACATAAATCAAGATCCTTTTTAAATACATTGGTGGAGATACCAGAGAGGTGGGTTATATAGCACAGAGGGAAGAATTCTGTTATAGGCCTTACATGCTATCTGACAGGCTTCTTAGTCCCTTGGGTTGGTGGAAGCTGGTGATCTGCTAACATCTCAAAATGTATTTCTCTATTAATCACAGATTTAGTTCAGACACAGCTCTGGTTAGGGGGCTAAAGAGAGCCAGAGATAAATAATAATTAGGATTTTTTTCAGAACCAAACTGAAAGTACAGAGCAGATCCATGCAAATGAAGCAGCAGTCACCAAGCAAGATTGTTCAAGATCATCTGGTTATTTATTGCTCCCCAGGGCTTCCTTTTGGGGGTCCAGATTGATAGGTATGGGGTACATTGATTGGCTGGCTGGCTGGCATCTTTTTGAGACAGGGTCTCTGTTTAGTCCCAGCTGGCCTGGAGCTTGATATGTAGACCAGGCTGGCCTTGAACTCACATAGATCCTCCTGCCTCTGCTGCCCTCTGCCTCATGCTGGGATTAAAGGCATGCCCTACCACGCCCAGTTTATTACAGCTATTATTAACAAAAACTTCCAGCTTTAACTCAATACCAATCCCCTTTATTTGTTTAATCAGTCCAAATCACAGCTGTTCTTCTATTGTCCTTTCCCATTTTAGCTGCACTTTAGCTACTTCTGTAAGTAAGCAATCGAGTAGAACTTCCTGTAGAACTTCCATCCAAATGTTAATCTCCTTGAGAGATGTTCTCCACTCCTGAGCCATCCCCTCTTTAAGACTAAACAGATGCTATCCCCTGATAACTTAATCAAGCAACCTTAACATCTACTTGCCCAGGATAGTCTATGGACAGTGTTCAAAATTTGTGGCTCTAACCATAGCTTTATACCCATTGTTCTAGAAATAGTACCCTTAAAACATTTTGAAAGTTGATTCCCTTTCTTTCTTTCTTTCTTTCTTTCTTTCTTTCTTTCTTTCTTTCTTTCTTTCTTCTTTCTTTCTTTCTGTCCTTCCTTCCTTCCTTCTCTCTCTCTCTCTCTCTCTCTCTCTCTGTTTCTTTCTTCTATTTTATTTTATTGGTCTTTTTTAAAATTTATTTTCATATGTGTATGAATGTATTGTCTGCATGTAGGTTGCTGCACCCGTTTCGTGCAATGCCCCGGAGGTCAGAAGAGGGTTTCGGATTCCCATGGAACTGGAGCCAAAGACAGTTTTCAGCCACCATGTGGGTGCTGGGGATCAAACCTGGGTCCTCTGCAAGAGCAGTTGGAATTCTTAACCGCTAGGCTATCTCTACAGCTCCCTTATTGGTCTTTTTCGAGACAAGTTTTCCCTGTGGCCCCACCTGTCCTGGAATTCACTCTGTAGACCAGGCTGGCCTTGAACTCACAAAAATCCACCTGGCTCTGCTTCCCAAGTGCTAGGATTAAAGGTGGGTGCCACAACACCTGCCGAAAGTTGATATTTAACAATAATATAATCTGTTGTGAAGATTTTTAGCACTAACCTTTTAAGTTAAAGATAGAGAAAACAGCTTTCTCCACAATGATATGCCTCAACTTGATACTTCCACATGATTTTCTATAATCCTATTTTCCTTAGTTACTCCATTCATTATTTTTGAACTGAACATAATATAACTTCTTTCCTTCACCCAACCCTAAACATACAGATTTAACAAAATCTTCTAACCCTTGAAACAAAATGAAGGAAATTTATTTGTCTCTTTCTGTTTCCCTACACTAATAGGCCTTCCAATCATTATTATTATAATACCAAATATTTTACTCTTTAAACCTAACTGTCTCATCAACAACTGATTTTCATCTTTCCAACTATGATTACTCCAACTAGCCTTAATCCTCATTGTTATTCTAGCTCTTGGCCGCCTTTACAAATGATTTAGGAGAGGCTTAGAATGAACACAATAATTTGGTAATTAGTTTAAATAAAACAAATGATTTCAACTCATTACATCATGGTTTAGCTCATGAATACCATATGTTCCCTACTTTCCTAAACCTAAACTAATGATATTTATGCATTTACCAAAAGGCTGCTCATGAGCTCTTTTTACTTTTATCATTTATTTTTATTGCCTCTACCAACCTTTTAGGCCTCCTACTCCCACAACATAAATATCTACAAATCTAGAAATAGCTGTTCTTCTATGAGCAGGAACTGTAATTTAAGGCTTTTATCACAAAATAAAAGCCTCCCTGGCCCATTTTTCTTCCTCAAGGAACACCAGTTGCCTTAATCCCTATTTTAATTGTTGACATTATCAGTCTTTTTTTTTCAAACAATAGCCCATTTTATTTCTTCTGACAATCTTAGAATTTGCTGTAGCCCTTACCAGTGCTTATGTCCTTACACTCTGACTTTATTTACATGACAGCTCTCAATGACCCACCAAACCATGCATACTACATAGAAAACCCCAGCCCATGACCATTAACTGGCACTATCTTAACCTTCCTTTTAACCTCTGTCCTAGTCATATGATTCCATTTTAACTCAACAACCCTTCTATTCTTGGCCTACTTGCCAACCTCCTAACTATATCAATGATGATGAGACTTTATCCAAGAAGGTACATTCCAAGGACACCATACCCCCACAGTTCAAAAGGCCTATGCTACAGAATAATCTTATTTATTATCTCTGAAGTGTTCTTTTCCTCTGGGCTTTTCTGAGCATTCTACTATTCTAGCCCCTACACATGAACTTGGAAGATACTGACTACCAGCTGGAATTGACCCAGTAAAGCCCTTGGAGTCCCTCTTCTTTTTTTTTTTAATTTTTTTTATTAATTTTATTTATTTACGTATGTGTATGAATGTACTGTCTGCATGCAAGTTTGTGGAGTCCCTCTTCTTAACACAGCTGTTCTTCTTGCATCAGGTGTTTCAGTCACCTAAGTTCATCACAGCTTCATAGAAGGCCAACATGCAAAATAAATCAAGCTCCACTTATTACTATTCTCCTAGGCCTTTATTCTTCGAGCATCCGAATACTGTGAAACTCCCTTTACAAATTCTGATGGAATCTATGGATCAACCTTCTTATTTATAGCAATAACATTCCATGGTCTACATGTTATTATTGGTTCTTCTTTTCTTCTCTTGTCTTGTAAAATTTCATTTCACCTAAAAACACCACTTTGGCTTTGAAGTTGCATCCTGATACTTTTGTTTTTATGTTATCTGACTTTTCTTTTATGTCTCCATCTATTGATGTCGCTTTAATCCTTATAGTATAACTAGTACCGCAGACTTCTAATCAGACAGCTCTAGAAAACCCATAGAAAAGGATAATAAAAACTTAAATTATTTCCTTGTCAACTAATATCACCCTAGCTTTCATTTTAATTCTTATTAAAAAAGAAAAGTTGGGGGATGGAGAGATGGCCTAGCGGTTAAGAGCGCCAACCGCTCTTGCAGAGGACCCGGGTTCGATCCCCAGCACCCACATGGTGGCCGAGAACCGTCTGAAACTCCAATTCCAGGAGAACTCCAGTTCCAGGGGAATCTGACACCCTCTTTGACCTCCGTGGCATTGCACGACACGGGTGCACACACTTGCATGCAGACAGTACATTCATACACATACGGAAATAAATAAAAAAAAATACAATTAAAACAAGTAATTTAAAAAGAAGTAGTAGTTAATTTAGTGACTGTGTTTCTTTCCAATGAGTTAGAACAACAACAACAACAACAAAAATTAATCATTTGTCTCTAATTTTTCCAAGAAATTTAAGGTGACTATGTTGTATTAGTCACTTTCCTGTTGCTGTGATAAAACCACCATGCCCAAAGGAACTTATAAAAGGATGAGTTTATTTGAGCTTATGATAGAAAGTTCTGGGGAATTAGAGTCCATGGTGGTGGGGAGGCATGGTGGCGGGGAGGCATGGTGGCTGGGGCTGGAGCAGAAAGCAGAGGTTCACATCTCCAATGAACACCAGAAGCCAATAGGGAGAGACTGGAGACTGGCAAGTCTTGTTGAACCCACTAAGCCTGCCCCCAGTGACATTCCTCCAGAATGGCCACACCTTCTAAGACTTCCCANTCCCCCACCCCCCTTCTCACCCTGCAGTCTTCCCATGCCCCCCTCTGCCCAAGCCCTCTTTCATGCACTTGTGCTGACTTGGAGGACCTCCCAGCCTCCTTTCTGTATATCCCAATATGGCTAACAATACCACTTCCAGCATGTCTACCTCTTCAATGAAGTGTCTTGATTACATTCAACTAACATTTGATCTCTCAGCCTCCTGCTCCCCAGGAGAGCTGCGGTCTGTGCCAAATTGAATATTACACTTCATTACGTGATTTCAGGAGCAGGGCCATCTGTTGGACGGGAAAGAGCATCCTCCTGTTGACTGACACAGGGAGCAGGGATCCTGCCCTCTGCCTCTCCCCGACCCCCCATCGGCTTCTTGTTTCCCGGTCAGACTTGAGACCAGCAGGTGCTGGCCCAGCCCTCTGATGTCTCCAGCTGTCCCTCCCTTCCTTCTCTTTGGTTTTCCCAGATGCCAGCTGCGGGGCCAGGGCAGAGCCAGCAACAGTTCAACCACAGCAGCTGCTGCAAAGTTCAGAAACCTCTGGAGAAGCAGTTGGGAATGAGAGGGCGGGCAGAGCTGAGCGCGAGTCACGCCAAGGCTGAAAGGGAGGGAAAGCAGTTTGCCGGCTTATCTTTCCCACCCTGCTTTGATCTAAAAAAAGAAGCTGCTCAGAAACACAGCCCTGCTCGGGCTTCGAAGCCAGATGGCCCCTGGATGCGCAGCTTGCCAAGTGTGCACATAGGATTATTCATCTTCGTGGAATCACACCCAAGACTGAATTCTGATATGGGGGGGGGTTGCTGTTTGATCTGGAGCTGGTGGACCCTCTGAGCTCCTGTTCCTTGTTCAGTGGAATGGGGTCGCTCACGCCTCTCTTCCCCCACTTGGAGCACTCCAGATAACTGCACTGTGCACTGTGAACATGCAAAGTGCTGTTTCCATTGAAGACACCACTGGGTCCTGGCCATACAATGTACACCTTGAATTTGCTTTTCTAGCAATAAAGACAGGCTCCATCCACCCACCCACCTGATGTAGAGGGAGTGTCAGGGCCCAAGCCCACTAGTGCTGTTGTCCATAATCCACAGAACCAACCAGCTGGCAGAAACAGTGATTCGACTCCATAGCCCAGGCTCTGGAGATAAGTGATTCCACAGTTCTGATTATTGTGCTCTACATATCCAATCGCCTGGGGACTATGTACAGACAAGGTGCCTGGGCTTACCTCAACGACCTGGAGATTCAGGGCCCAGAGGATCTGGCACAGGCCAGGTGAATATGATATGCTCTAGAGGTCATCTAGACACAGGACTGAGGTCGGGACTCCTTACCATGACTGAATCGAAGCCTATCTTAGGGACTTAGAGTAGGTGCTAGCTAAAAATTCAGAATCATTAAATTTGGGAACTGGAAGAAAAATCAAGTTATCTAGTTCATGAGGAAACCAGAATTCAGAAATATTTGACAGGTGGTTGGCAGACTCAAGTCAAAATCTAGGGTTGGGGATGTGGCTCAGTGAGTGGGTCAAGTGCTTGCCCAGCACACGCAAGTCCCCAGGGCCCCCCAAAACCAACAACCCTGGATCTTCTGGATTACACTCTAAATGCATGCTTTAGACACTCATGAATACCAAGGTTCTTCCCTTAGAAACCATACATGTTCATGCACGCACATACACACAAACATACACACGTACAATGCATACATACACTCACAAACATGCAAACATACACTCGCACACATCTATGCATACACTCACACACATATGGTGGGCCTGTCTGTGGGGGTATATTTTTTATTTTATTTGTATTTTATGTGTATGAGTTTTGCCTGCATTTATGTAAGTGCACCACATGCATGCCCAAGGAGGCCAGAAGAAGGCACTGGATCCCCTGGATGGTTGTTGCTGCCATGTGAGTTCTAGGAGCTAAACTTCCCTACTCTGCAAGGCCAGTTAGCAGGCTGAGCAGGCTCTCCAGCCTCTGTGGGGAATTATCTTGATTGCAATTAATTGAAGTGAGAAGACCCATCCACAGTAGGTAGCACGTTCCCTGGCTGGGATCCTGGACCATATGAAAAGTGAGCTGAGCAGCAGCATGCCCCATCCCTGTCTGCTTCCTGACTGTGGATGCCATGTGACCAGCTGCTTCAAGTTCCTGCAGCCTTGGCTTCCCACCATGATGGATAGAACCATGAACTGTAAGCCAAAGTAAACTCTTTCTCCTTTCAGTTGCTTTTTGTCAAGGCATTTTATTGCAGCAACAGAAAAAAAAAATTAAAACAACTGCATAGTAAGCTCAAGGCCAGTCTGGACTAAATGAGACCCTGTCCCCCAAAACAAACAATATTATATACTTGAACATACTTAGTATTTTTATAAGTCCTCTATTGCTGTATAACAAATTATCCCAACCAAGACCCAGCAAACATTCTCCTCCTCCTCCTCCTCCTCTTCCTCCTCCTCTTCCTCCTCCTTCTCTTCTTCCTCTTCTTCCTTCTCCCCCCCACTCCTCTTCCTTCTTTTTCTTCTTCTTTTGTCTTTTTGAGACAGGGTCTCCCTGTAGTCCCAGCTGTCCTGGAACTCACTCTGTAGACCAGGCTGGCCTTGAACTGCCAAAGATCTGCCTGCCTCTGCCTCCCGAGTGCTAGGATTAAAGGCGGTGTGCCACCACGCCTGGCTAAAGATGCAGTTATTTTATGTTAGTTCAATAATAATTTTTCATTTGGGTAAAAATCCTGTTCGTGGAGGGAGTCCACCTAGGGATAAAAGAATGATTAGAGATTGTATTAGTGACTTTTATGTTGCTGTGATAAAATCACCATGACCATGGGAACTTATAAGAGGGAGAGTTTATTTTGAGCTTACAATTTATGATTCTAGGGAATTAGAGTCCATTGTGGTGGAGAGGTATGGCAGCAAGAGCTGGAGCAGAAAGCTGAGGTTCACATCTTCCAGTGAGCAGAGGAAACAGAGAGAGCAACTGGAGACTGGCAAAGCTTGTTGAACTCTCTAAGCCCACCCCCAGTGATGTATTTCCTCAAGCATTGACATACCTTCTAAGATCTCCCAAAACAGCTCTATCAACTGGGGACAAAATGTCTTGAAGCCTAGGAGCGACATTCTCATTCAAACCACCAAAGAGATATAGTAATTATTATAGGGGAGTTACTTCACATTTTAGTAAATGAAGAAATTGGCGAAGGATGGCATTGCCCACAATGGGCTCAGGCCTGTCCAATGAAGGCAGTTATTGAGTTTAAGAAACCCAGGTGTGTCAGGGCTGGAGAGATAGCCTAGTGGTTAAGAGCACCAACTGCTCTTGCAGAGGACCCGGGTTCGAACCCCAGCACCCACATGGTGGCTAAGAACCATCTGTAACTCCAATTCCAGGAGAACTCCAGTTCCAGGAGAATCTGAGACCCTCTTCTGACCTCCGAGGCATTGCATGACACGGGTGCACACACCTACATGCAGTACATTCATACACATACAAAAATAAATAAAATTAAAAACAACAAAAACAACAACAAAAAAGAAACCCAGGTGTGTCAAGTTGACATTAAACCTATCCTACAATTTGTTCTTTAACATATCTCAGGAAATAAACCCAAGGTAATAAAGAGGCTAACAACAATACCTTCTAGGACTATCTCAAATTAATATTTTAAATGACTATCTCAAGTGAAGTCTGTGTCACTTATCCCCAGATTTTGAATTATAGATTTGAGAAGGAAAAGGAGGGGGGCATTATCACATACCTAGAGCAGGAAGGAAATAGTTAAAAGAAGCTCACCAGAATTGATTTCATTCAGATTGTTCCCATGTGGTCCTCAGAAGTGCAACCTAATTTTTCTTAAAAATATTAAAAGTAATATGTGCAAAGTATAAAAGATATATAAAACACTTTTAGTATGTATGAAGAACTCAATATTCATATATGTCCATTTTTCCTGAGGCTAAAACAAGCTCTGTTCTATTCACCAAGGGACGGAATTGGAATTTTGGTTGTAAAATTAATTTCTATAGACTGTCTATAGGTTGCATAGTACTGAGAGTTTCCAGGTGTGGAACACAATTTCTCGTATATGCTATAACTACATTATATAATTCTTCAAAAAGTAAAAAAAAAAAAAAAAAAAAAAAAAGGCACAGTTGTTTTGGCTGTCTTACTGGCAAGTGCAGCTACCTGGAGGCTGCCATCCTTCAAAGACATGAGGCACAGCTTTTCAACCTTCTGAAATGGACTGAAGATTCATGTCTCTCTAAGAATCCTCCAAACCTTTAGTGCCAAATGGGGACTGCTGATATCCAGCTTGTGGACTAAGCTACTACTGGGGTTTCAGCCTTTTCAGAGTATTGATTTCTATCATTGGACTAGTCAGGCTGTATCACAGACACGAGTACCGGAGGATCAAAACACGACATGCTGCTTACTGGACCTCATTTGGTGACCATGGAAAGGGAAAGATCCCAGGGCAACGACTGATGGTTGTTTGGGGTTGCCAAGGAGGAGCCTTCAAACATTACATCTCTTTCACCTAATAAAGAAAAATATCATAAGCTGAAGATGCTAAAACCTTGATATATGTGGCATGCATATATGCATATTTTGGAGAGATGCATATTGGAAGGAATAACAACAACAACAACAACAACAAAAAGACTGGGTCAAAATGCTGACTACTCCAGTCTGAACTCAGATGATGTAAGACTTTAATCATCATTATATTTCTTATTCTTGTTTTTTGAGGTAGAGTCTTATATTTTTCATAGTGAAGATTTCCTCCCACTCTGTAGGTTTCTCTTCACCTGTAGTTGTTTCTTTTGTACAGAAGCTTTGAGTTTGATAGGTCCCTTGTCAAGTTGTCCTTACATTTGCCACAGCTGCTGTCGGATTTAGAAAAGTCTTTTCCTTCAAACAGCAGGGGGAAAACACTTTCTCAATCGCAACGCTGTGCAGGAAATAAGGCCAACAGTTGACAAATGGGACCTCATCAAACTCTCTGTATATCCCAAATCTAATTGGCTATTAGCTCTCTCCTTGGAGGAATAACCCACGGCTGATGCCACAAGCTTACATCCTCTAATGGTTAGGAGATGTTATAAACCACAGGAAGGGGGCTGGAGAGATGGCCTAGCGGTTAAGAGCGCCGACCGCTCTTACAGAGGACCCGGGTTCGATCCCCAGCACCCACATGGCGGCCGAGAACCGTCTGAAACTCCAATTCCAGGAGAACTCCAGTTCCAGGGGAATCTGAGACCCTCTTCTGACCTCCGCGGCATTGCACGACACGGGTGCACAGACCTGCATGCAGACAGTACATTCATACACATACGGAAATAAATAAAATTAATAAAAAAAAAATTAAAAAAAAAATAAACCACAGGAAGACCCTATAATACTTAAGAGAAGAAAATGTAATTCATGGATTAACATACCATCCAAACATCTGTGTCTATACCAAAGTAACTTACCATAACAATTAGTACTGTTTAAATACCTATATATCTAACTGGGTGTACTTCATTAGTAGGATTGAAAGTTTATGCCTGGACAAGCTGTCAGGCCATGAAAGAAAACAGCCAGAATTGACTAGAGACCAAGACAACAGCTCCAGAGAATGTAGACTGTTTTGCTTCTCATCCACCTGTGCCCCTTTTCTAAGCCTAGGGAACAATCTGCGGAAGAGGGGGCACGGTAGAATGTAAGGGCTGTGATCGGGGTGAATGTTGAAACTACAGCAATATAGACTGGACACTCATTTGATCAACTAGATTGAACATACAAGCACCCCCCACCCCACCCCGCTGGATGATTGAACATACAAGCACCCCCCCATGAGCTGTGTGGGTTTGGGCACAACTGCTTGCAAATTGGTTTTACATGAAGGATGCTTGTACTCCCAAATTATCACTTATTGTTAAAAGAAATGAAAACAAAACAAAACAAAAAAACAGAGAAAGATTCAGAAAAGTTACGGCAGAATGCATGATCTGGGATCGGTAGGGGTGGGGTGGGGGGAAGGGAAAGGGATATTATGCCTGAACTGAATTGGAAAATGATGTATGAAATACATAAAGCATCAATAAAAAAAAAAGTCTTTTCCTACACCTATATCTTGTAGGTTGTAGCCAACTTTTTCTTCTATCACCTTCAGGGTTTCAGGTTCCATGTTCAGATCTTTGATCCACTTGGAGTTGATGTTTGTGAGAGGTAGGGGTTTAATTTTGTTCTTCTACAAGTGATGATCCAGTTTTCCCAGCACCATTTTCTAAAAATGCTATCTTTCCTCCATTGAGGCTTTTTGCTCCTTTGCCATATATGAGGTGGCTGAAATTGTATGAGGTCAAGTTTGGATCTTCAATTTTGTTCCATTGGTCAACTGGTCTGTTTTTGTGCCAGTACCAGGCTGTCTTTAGGACTATGGCCCTGTAATATAGCTTGAAGTCTGGTAGACCGATTCCCCGTGTATTGCATTTTTACACTTAGGGTTGCTCTAGCTATTTGGGGTCTTATGGTTTTCCATATGAAATTAAAGATTTCTTTCCAAGCCTGTAAAGAAACTCTTGGGGATTTTGATTGGGACTGCATTGATTCTGTATATCAATTTGGATTAAATGGACATATTTAAAATTTTTATTTATTTATTTTATACGTGTATGAATGTGCTGTCTGCCTGTAGGTTTGTGCACCCGTGTCGTGCAATGCCACGGAGTTCAGAAGAGAGTGTTGGATTCCCCTGGAACTGGAGTTCTCCTGGAATTGGAGTTACAGACAGTTCTCAGCCGCCATGTGGGTGCTGGGGATCGAACCCGGGTCCTCTGTAAGAGTGGTCAGTGCTCTTAGCCACTAGGCCATCTCTCCAGTCCCTGTTTTAGACATTTTAAATTTTGTGTGTGTGTTTTAGACATTTTAATAATCATTTATTAGTTGCACAAAATTATTTCACCATAACATTTCCATACAAGGTGATGCATTTATAAGCAGAGTTGGATGACATCCATAAAGTAGAAACTGGGAGGCAAATGTAATCCCCACTACCTCCAAGATAGCAAGCCCTTGTCTAATATTTTGCACATTTCCTTGTCTTATATTTAAATATTTTCCTGCAAGGAATGTTTTCTGAAGCTCACTGACACAGTCTAGAACAGGGTATTAAAGGATTATGACCATTTTGATGATGGGATAGTTTGATGTAATGTGTATTAATGAAAAAGGAGAGATCAAATCCTAATTCTGCAACTTCATCATTTTTCTAAGAACTAGTCCTAAAGCCACATAATGGTAACTCATCTCCTAGCTTTCTCTTGCCTAAGATGTTTTTTTTTTTACTTTTTTTATTGAAGCCTTCCATACATTTCTTAATCAAATTTAGACCCATTCCCCCTTCCTTACCCTCTACCCTGCCAGAGCTCATGCATAAATTGGGAATTTTTTAATTTATTTTTTATTTTTTTAATTACTTTTATTTATTTCCGTATGTGTATGAATGTACTGTCTGCATGCAAGTCTGTGCACCCGTGTCGTGGCCGCGGAGGCCAGAAGAAGGTCTCTCGGATTCCCCTGGAACTGGAGTTCTCCTGGAATCGGAGTTTCAGACGGTTGTCGGCCGCCATGTGGGTGCTGGGGAACGAACCCGGGTCCTCTGTAAGAGCGGTTGGCGCTCTCAACCGCTAGGCCATCTCTCCAGCCCCGGGAGGTTTTTTTTTTTTTAATGTGCATGAATGTACCGTCTGCATGTAGGTTTATGCACTCGTGTCATGAAATGCCTCGGAGGTCAGAAGAGGGTGATGAATTCCCCTGCAACTGGAGTTAAAGACGTTTCTCAGCCACCATGTGGGTGCTGGGAATCAAACCCAGGTCCTCTGCAAGAGCAGTTGGTGCTCTTAACCACTAGGCTATCTCTCAAGCCCCAAGTTGGGAGGTTTTTAATCATGGTTTCAATTTCCTCCTTTATTATTGGTCTGTTTAAGCTGTCGCTCTCTTCCTGGTTAAGTTTTGCTGAATTCCATAATTTCAGATAGTCATCCATTTCTCTTGGATTTTCAAATTTAGTAGAATATAGGTTTTTTTAATTTTCTTGTATAATTCTGTTGAAGATCTGGTCCATGCCATTATCTTGGGATTCGTCTCTTTCCTCTATACCTATGATCTGGAGGTTTGGTCTCTTCGTGGTGTCCCACATTTCCTGATTATTCATTCCACTCATGTTTTTTTTTTTTTTTTAATTTCTTATTGTCTTTGCTTGAGCTCTCCAGTTCTTCCATGTTATCTTCTAGTCTTGATATTCTGTTTTCTGCTTCATCCATTCTGCTACTGGGGCTTTCTCCCATCCTTTCCTGTTGACTGGATGTGTGTTCGATTTCTCTTTTTCATTTCATCCTGAGATTTCTATAATATTTCCAATTCCTTCCGGAGTTTGTCATTCTCTTCTTTTCGATCTTTGTTTCACTTGTCTCTGTCCTTTATCCTACCATTGCAGCTTTTCCATTTCCTTCCTAAGTTAGTAGTTCTCTCCCTTGAGTTATTTGATTCTTGATTTCTTTGATTATGTCTGTTCTTTTACTATCTGTGTCCTAGGTTACCTCCAGGGATATCTCCTGCAGATTCTCCTCTGCAGCCCTGAAGCCCTGCTCTGCAGCATGGCGGCTCTGTGGCTGCACCTGGAGGTGACTACCAAAGGCCTTGGTAGCGTTGTCAGGAAAGCTTGCCACCTGCCTCCCATTCAGCTCCTTGACATCATTTTCAATCTCATTCGTCAGGGGTTTAAAAATTTTATTGTAGAGATCTTTGATATCTTTGGTTAGGCTTATTACCAAGTATTTTATTATTTTTGAGGCTATCGCGAGTGAGAAGGTCTTCTTATATTCCTTCTCTACTTGTTTGTTTGTGTAAAGAAAGGTTACTGATTTTTCCAGGTTAATTTTGTATCCCTCCACTTTACTGAAACTCCTAATCTTCTAGAAGTTTTCTGGTGGATTTTTTAGCATCGCTTAGGTAAACCATCATATCATCTGCAAAAGGGGATAGCTTAACTTCTTTTCCAATTAGTACTCCTTTAATTTCCTTCTCTTGTCTTATTGCCCTAGTGTTTCAAGCACTATGTTGAGGAAGATTGGTGATAAGGGGCAGCCTTGCCAGCTTCCTGCCTTTAAGGGAAACGGTTCCAATGTTTCTCCATTTAGGATGATGTTGGTGGTGGGTTTGATATATATGGCATTGATCATGTTGAGGAATGTTCCCTTCAGTCCAGTTCTCTCTAGGACTTTAAACATGAAGGGATGCTGGATCTTATCAAAGGTTTTTTTTCTGCATCAATTGAGATGATCGTGTGGTTTTTGTTTTTCAGTCCATTTATGTGTTTTATGATATGTATTAATGTATGTATGTTGAATCATCCCTGCATCTCTGGTATCAGTCCAACTTGGTCATGACGGATGATCTTTTTGATGTGGGTCTGTATGTGGTTTGCAAGTATTTTGTTGAGAACTTTTGCATCTGTGTTCATTAATGATTTAGTCTATAGCTTTCTTTTTGGGTTGTATCTTTTCCTAGTTTGGATATTAGAGTGATTCTGGCTTCATGGAAGGAATTTGGAAGAATTCCCTCTGCTTGTATCCTTCTGAACAGTTTGAGTAGTAATGGTTGTAGGACCTCTTTAAATGTTGTATAGAGTTCTTCTGTAAAACCATCTGTGCCCGGGTCTTTTATTACATCCTCAATTTCCTCAAATATTATGGGTCTGTTTAAAGTGTCAATCTCTTCTTGGTTAAGCTTTGTTGGTTCCTAGGATTTCGAATATTCATCCATTTCGTGGAGTATAGGTTTTTGAAGTATTTCTGTATAATTGCCTGGATCTTTGTCTGTTGTGATGTTTCCCCTTTCATCATGAGTACTATTGATTTGGAGTTGCCCTTTCTTTTTTTGGTTAACTGGGGTAGAGATCCATCTATTTTGTTTATGCTTTCAAAGAACTAGCTTTTGGATTCATTGATTCTATTGTTTTCTTTCTTTCTTTCTATTTAATTGATTTCTGCTCTGATTTTTGTTATTTCTTCCTGTCTGTTAGGTTTAGGGTTCATTTGTTGTTGTCTCTCAAGTGTCTGTAGCTGCAGTGTTAGATCGTTTGTTTGTGCTCTTTCTGTTTTTTTGATGTAGGTACTTAGGGCTGAAAATTTCCCTCTCATGACTGCTTTTAAAGTATACCACAGGTTTTGTTGTGTTGTGTCACTCACTGTCTTTGTGAGTGTGTCTGTGTGTGTGTGTCTGTGTTTGTGTCTCTGAGACTGGGTTTTTCAGCAAAGTCTCTCTGTAGCCCAAGAATTCCTAGAACTTACTGTGTGGACCAAGATGCCTTTGAACTCACAGAGTTCACCTACCTCTGTCTCCAACAAGTATAGTGTCTTTAATTTTCATGCCATGTAGCCCAGTGGAACAAACCTTCTTCAAACAGATGGGGGCCCCAATACATGATCCAAAATTCCTTTCCTTTAATCGTCTCGGGATAGGGTACTAGACAACTATGAAATTCCTTCAAAGTGCTGATTGCAGTCTTTTTAAAATCAATCTATCCTCTCTATCCTATGCTGCTTCTGAACCAAATCCTCTTTGTTGTATAATTGTATATAACATATCATGACTCTATTACCTACTTATATAAACTGTTTTACTGAACATTTCTTGTCCTTGTATATGACAGAGCAGCATATAAAAAGATATGGTTCAGAACTTAACAGAACTGACTTCTCCTGCAGTAGACTTGGATTCAATTCCCAGTACCCACAAGGCAGCTAACAGGCATCCACAACTCCAGTTCCAGGGATCTGACTCCCTCTTCTCATGTCTGTGGGCATGGCAAGATACCAGTACACTCATATGTATGTAAGCAATACACTCAATGCATGAAATAAAAACAATAACCATCTGCCACTGCAACCTCTACATATAAGGCAATATACAACAAGTACTCAAGAATACATTAACCTCTTAATTCCTCATTAAGGAAGCTCCACCCTCCAATAGTAGGCCAGGATCTCAAAAGTGCATGAATGGCCAAATTGTGGAGATGAATATTGATCTTCACCTACGCAGGGATCAGGGAACATTGTGGAAGAGGGGGACAGGGAGGAGATTGTTAAGAGCGAGGGAGGTAATGTAAGACCAAACAGAAATTAATCTTACAAGCTCCTGGGATCCTGTTCATATGAGCCTACATCATTGATATCAGCATGCACAAAATCCATGCAATCTCAACCAGACAAAAACACAGCACTGAACTGTAGAAATTGGTAGCAGACCCCAAATTTGGCTGAGGAAATAGTGACAGCTGATGGCGGTTGGGTGAGGAAGAACTGACCTTCTTTAGGCAAAGGACTCTGGATAGGCTGCCAAGGAGAAGTGGGCAGGGAAAGCAGTGTGGCACAATGGACCCTAGCATAAATGATATAATGTGTGAACTCTTGGGTGGGAGGCTGCAGGAGGGTGACAATGGAGAAGTGGGTATAAGTTGATTAAGACTGATTGAAAAATTCTGTATGAAATACACAAAAATTTTAATAAAAAATAATAGCCGAGCATGTTGTTGTATGCCTCTAATGCCAGCACTTGGGAGGCAGAAACAGGTCGGTCTCTGTGCATTCGAGGCCAGCCTCGATGAGTTCCAGGACAACTGGAGCTGCAGGGAGATCCTGTCTTGAAAAGACTATAATAATAATAGTAATAATAATAACAATAATAATAATAAAATATTTATTTTAAAGAGATCCTTGAATAACACATACCAACTAAAAAATGGCTTTCACATGTGAGGATTTATGAAAATTAAGAAAAACCAATAAAATTTATTTTTTAAATATTCAGGGGCAATGTTATAAAACACCAGAAATATTCTTAGTTTCACCTTAAACAAGTTAGTCATCATAAAATAATATCTTCTAGAAATGGATTTCATCAAATTCCATTTCAGATGAATTCTACCAGCTTATAGCAAGGAAAAAAAACAAAACACTTACCTCGGCCTGTAGACTTTTTACTCACCTACTGTAGCTACTGGATTTTGACAGATGTACAGACTGTCTAAAAGGAATGCTATGAGGTTTGTATTCTTTGTGTTTCTCTTCACTGTCAAATGGGTGTGTGTTACAATGCTGAAAGAAAAAATACATGTAGGTATAGGTAGATATACACAAATCTACATTGAGTTATCTTTGCCATTAGCAAATATCTAAGTGTGATTCTGACAAAGAATCACTTAGATTTTTGGTAATGTGGTTGAAATGCACATATTCTTACTGTTCTCAGCACTATCAGAACAGATATCCCAATAATTCTGCTGTGCTTAATTTATAAGCTTATTAATAAGCAAAAGAACAGAGGAAATGTCATTTTGGACTCTCTAGATATGAATATAGATTTTCAATTTTATTTTCTATTAAAATACCCTTCTCTATGCTCAGGCTTTATGGACAGAAAAGAATTGGTAACAGAAATACGAACTCTAATACAATTAGTAACAATGAATAGTACACATATATGTATACATACAAAAGTTGACAGAGAGAGCAGAATTGTGAAAAATCCATTCTTAGTTTAATTGCTCGGTAGTTAAGAGCCCTGGCTGTTCTTCCAGGGACCTGGGTTTGATTCCCAGAACCCACAACCTTGGCTGGCACTGCACAGCATAGGTGCATTTATGAACATGCAGGCAATATACTCGTACACATAAAATAAAAATAATAATAGCAGCTGAGTGTGATGGCAAAGGTCTTTAATCCCAGCACTGAGGAGGCAGAGGCAGGTGGATCTCTGTGAGTTCAAGGCCAGCCTGCTCTACAGAGTGAGCTCCAGGCCAGCTGGGACTAAAAGAGAGACCCTGCCTCAAAAATACCAAAAATAAAGAAATATATAAAAAATAAAAATAATAAAATATTTTTAAACTATCTAGCTAATGGGCTGGAGGGATAGCACAACCATTAAAACCTAAGACTAACAACCAAAACATTAAAATATCTAGCCAATTCTCTTATTTTATAGCTTAGGTTTAGTGCTGGGCGTGCTCATACAAACCTTTAATCCCAGCACTCAGGGAGCAGGACAGGTGGGTCTCGGTTCACTCAAAGCCAGCCTGGTTTACATAGCAAGTTCCAGGCCAGCTCAGACTGAAGGAAGACCCAGTCTCAAAAAAAGCCCCTCCCCCCCAAAAAAAGATTTGGTTCATAAAATAACCTTAGCAGACACAACCTCAAAAGAGGGAGGGAACTCTCCAAAAACCTGCCTCCCACAGTAAGAACAATAAGGTTCCCAGAAACCAACACATGAAATTTCATACAATTATCAATATAAAATGCTCATAAACAAACAACAAAAATGTCCAAATCATAAAGAAGATAAGAAATACATACCAGGGGCTGGAGAGATGACTCAGTGGTTAAGAGCACTGACTGCTCTTGCAGAGGACATTGGTTTGATTCCCAGCACCCACATGGCAGCTAAGAACTATCTTACTATTTTAGGCCAGGCATGGTGGTGCACACCTTTAATCCCAGCACTTGGGAGGCAGTGGCAGGCGGATCTCTGTGAGTTCAAGGCCAGCCTGTTCTACAGAGTGAGTTCCAGGCCAGGTGGGACAAAAGAGAGACCCTGTCTCTCTCTCTCTCTCTGTCTGTCTCTCTCTCTCTCCCTCTCTCTCTCTCTATATATATATATTTACTATATATATTATTCATAATAT
Source organism: Rhizomys pruinosus (assembly GCA_009823505.1). NCBI lineage: Eukaryota > Metazoa > Chordata > Mammalia > Rodentia > Spalacidae > Rhizomys > Rhizomys pruinosus. The sequence continues at coordinate 47,569 of VZQC01003336.1, forward strand.
AATAAATTATATATAAATATATATTTATATATATATATTTATAAATATAATAAAAATATATACTTTATATATATAAATATATATAAACATATATATACATAATATATATATGTACATATATATATATACATAAAACCATAACAGGCCCCAAGTCTGCTAGTGGCCCTCACCAACAGGTTGGCTCCAGACTGAAACATTTCACAAGGCTAAATAATGTATTCATAGTGGGACTGTAGCAGGGAACCATTTTTGCCTGGTAGGTAATTAAGGCACTGGGCAACACAGGCCAACCGATTGTCCTTGCAGATAACTTCATAGCCACCTTCCTCCAACACAATCTAAAAGAAATGGCATGAATAAACTGTCAGCACACTGGAAAGGACTAAAATTTAGGAGATACATCCCTGAAATACTAACCAGTGCATAAATCAAACATCTAATCAAGAAATGTTGCCAGACTCTTTCCTGGCAGTAATAGACCATGATGTATCATTCTACCCAAGGGCATCTATTTGTTTATATACTCTTACCTTATTAAGGCTGTATAGATCCAAGATCCTCTGATCTACATTGGGAATCTTTAATGAAGACACTTGGATTTCCCAGAATTTTGCAGTCTGGTCCAAACAGATCAGTTTAACACTGTTCTGTTCCTGGAAAGGAGAAGGACCAATGAGTTGATGATTTATTCCTCAGTCCAGTGTGAAATGAATAAAAATGATGGTTCTATAATACCAGCAGTTCTCTATTAATGTGCTAGAACTCATGCTTTACTGACTCACAATGAAAGTGTATAAAAAGTTCAATTTAATATTTGTTTAAGATATGCAGCTGAGCATGGTGGTGCATGCCTTTAATCCCAGTAGAGGCAGGTAGATTTCTGTGAGTTCAAGGCCAGCCTGGTCTACNAAAAAAAAAAAAAAAAAAAAAAAAAAAAAGGAGGGGGAGAGAAAGAACTTGAAGATTAAAAACTAAAGTGACTAAAATAGTGTTTGCTGAAAATTTGCACATGAAAACTGTTTAATATTTCATTTAGTATTTTTATATTGTGTGCATACAGTTTATTGACTGCATGTGTTTAACTGCAATGCCCTTAGAGGTTGGCAGACTTAGATTGTTGTTAGCAGTTATGCAGGTGCTGAGAACTGAATGTGAGTCTCCGTAAGTGCAGCCAGTACTTTTAACTGCTGCTGAGCATTTTCTCCATTTGTAAGCTGAATTTGAACATCTGCTTGGTTTTCTTTTTCTTTTTTCACAATACTTTTATTGATGTTTTCTGTATTTCAGACATCATTTTTCAGTTCAACTTAGGCACATTCCCTTTCCCCCACCCCAGGCCAGATCATGCATGCTACCATACATGTCCTTCATCTTTCTGTCTTTTTAAAGTTTTTCTCTGTAAAGCTCCATTGTTTGGGTCAGAATTTAACTGTACTGTTCCATTCTTTGTCCCAGTCCCTATGTCATTGTGGTTCTGTCCCTGTGGTATTGCTCCAAAATATGCCTATATAAATGTCATACATGTACCAGAGTTATGTTCTTCAGGAATAAACTGTATGTTAACTCCAATATATATTTAGGGGTTCACATTTTTCTATTTAATTTTAAGTATAGATATATACATTTCACCCATACACTTTGATTACCATGTCTGAAAGTATGTGGCAAGTTAACTCTAGGGCTCATTAAGAGATTCACCTTATAGCATCACAGTTGCTTTCAGATAGAAAGACATATAACAGTAACATTGCTCAGCTTGTCTTTCAACTGGGAGACTTGGAACTAGCATCCACAAATGAGGAAAACCATTCCCCATTTTTTTCTTTGGGACTGTGTTACTTCACTTAGCATGATGGCTTCGAGTTCCATCCATTTACCTGCAAAGTTCATGATGTCGTCTTTCTTTGCCACTGCATAGAACTCCATTGTGTAGATGTACTACATTTTTCTTGTCCACTGCTTGCTGTTCTTAAAAGAAATCTTTCCTTCTGAAAGTCTCTTACTCAAAAGTTAGTTGAAAAGACTCTTTGTTGCCTTGAAATATCTTTTGTTGGAGAAACCAAAGGAATTTCAAAATGAAAAAATGAGTGAGTATAGTGAAAAGAAATAGGAAAATGGGAACTACAGAGATGTCCCAGCAAATAAAAGTGGTTGCTATCCAAGTCTGACATGAGTTCAACCCATAAAACAAGGTAGATTAGAGGCATACATCTGAAATCCCAGGATTTCTAAAGCTACATGAGAGGCAGAAACACTAGGATTGCTTGAATGCAATTGCTAGATAACTTGAAGTAGTAATCACAGTAGCAGAATCAAGAAAGACCTGCCTCAACAAGGCTGAAGGCGAAAAAAGACTTTTGAAAGTTTCCTCTGATCAGCACATGCAAACTGGCATGTGTGTGGCCACAATGTGGCATGTGTGCCCACACATTCCTCTGTCAATGTCTCTCTGTCTCTTTCTCTTACAGACACATACACACACACACAAACACACACACACACACACAAACACTCACACACAAAACTGTAAAATTTTAAAAGGAAATAGTTGGACTGGAATGATAGGTCAGTGGTTAAGAGCACTAACTATTCTGGCAGAGGACAGGGTTTGATTCCCAGCACCCACATGGCAACTAACTGTCTAATTCTAGGGGATCCAAGCCTTCTTCTGACCTCCACAAGTATTGCATGACACATATGCAGGCAATATACTCATATACATGGAATAAAAATAAAATATTTTAAAAAATTTATAAAATAGTAACCTACATTCATTTTCTTATTAACTTTACCTTAGACCACTGTTTAACAGAAATTACGGTTGTCTTCCTGTTCTGAAACTTTATAAACTAATAATGTGTTATAAGGATCTTTTTCTATCCTTAGAGAAAGAAATTGAAGAAGACATCAGAAGATGGAAAAAACATCCAATGCTCATGGATTGGGAAAATTAACATTTAAAAAATGTCCATTCTACCGAAACTTCTGTATAGATTTAATGCAAATCCCAATCAAAATCTCCAAGAGTTTCTTCACAGGCTTGGGGGAAAAAGTCCTTAAATTCATTTGGAAAAACAAAAGACCCTGAGTAGCCAAAACAACCCTGACTGAAAAGAGCTATGCAGGGTGATATCTATACCAGACTTCAAACAATACTACAGGGCTATGATCATAAAAACAGCCTGGTACTGGCCCAAAAACAGATCTGTTGATCAATGGAACAAAACAGAAGATCCATACTTGAGCACATAAAATTTCAGCCATCTCATATTCGACAAGGGGGGCAAGAAGACACAGTGGAGAAAAGACAGCATCTTCAGCAAGTGGTGTTGTCAAAACTGGATCACCACTTGTAGAAGAATGAAATTAAACCCCTACCTCTCGCTCTGTACAAAAGTCAACTCCAGATGGATCAAAGACCTCAACGTGAAACCTCAAACTCTGAAGGCAATAGAAGAAAAAATGGGCAGAAGACTACAAGAGATAGGTGTGGGAAAAGACTTCCTAAGTCAGACAGCAGCTTTGTAAGAATAAAGGTCAACAATTGACAAACGGGACCTCATTAAACTCAAAAGCTTCTGTACATCAAAAGAAACACTAAAGGAAGTGAAGAGAAATCCCACAGAGCAGGAGGAAAGCTTCACCTCAGAAACATCTGACAAAGCATTGGTTTTCAGAATATATAAACTACTCAAAAAAACAAAGAAGAAAGAAAACAAATGACCCACTCAATAGATGGAGCAAAGAGCTGAACAGAGACTTCACAAGTGAGGAATTAGAGATGGCTGAGAAACATCTTAAGAAGAGTGTTCAACATCTAATCATTAAGGAAATGCAAATCAAAACCACTTTAAGATACCATCTTACTCCAATAAGACTGGCTAGGTTCAAGAAACGAATGATACCAAGTGCTGGAGAGGTTTTGGGGAAAGGGGAACACTCATCCATTGCTGGCGGGAATATAAACTTGTACAGCCACTATGGAAAGCAGTGTGGAGAACCCTTGGAAAAGTTGGAGTGAACTTGCCACTCGAACCAGCCATATCACTCCTAGGCATGTACCCTCAAGACTCACCCCACCGCAGAGATACATGCTCGGCCATGTTTATTTCAGCTCTCTTCAAAATAGCAAGGAGGTGGAACCAACACAAATGCCCTCAACTGATGAGTGGATAGAGAAAATGTGGTACATCTACACAATGGAGTTCTATGCAGCAGTAAAGAAAGATGACATCCTGAGCTTTGTAGGAAAATGTCTGGAGCTAGAGGACATCATGCTGAGTGAACAGTCCCAGAAAAACAAACAATGAATAGTGTCCTTCATCTGTGGATGCTAGTGCCAATTACCTAGTTGAAAGTATTTCTTGTGCACGACCCCTTGAGCTTTTGTCCAAGCATCTGGGAGTGATGCATATTGGAAACAACAACAACAACAACAACAACAACAACAACAGAAACGACTGCATCGAAGAACTGATTGAAACAGTGAACTTCTACTCAAAACAGTCAACTTCCACATGGAGAATATTGAGAAAGACTAAGAAAGAAATGAAAAGCATGTTCGGCAGAATGCATGAGCTCTGGTGTGGTGGGGGGATAGGGTGGGGGACACGGGACTAGATTTGATAAAATATATATATTAAATTTTTTTAATTTTCATTTTTTATTGATGCTTTGTGTATTTCATACATCATTTTCCTATTCAGTTCAGGCATATTTTCCTTTCCCTTCCCCCATCCCCCATCCCATCCCAGATCAGGCATTCTGCATAACTGCCCTGCATCATTCTCTTAGTTTTTGTTTTTCATTTTTTAACATTAAGCAATAATTTATGAATACAAGCATCCTTCATGTAAAACCAATTTGCAAGCAGTTGTGCAAAAACCCACACAGCCCATGGCTTCCACCATCCAGTGGGGGTGGGTGGGTGCTTGTATGTTCAATCAAGTTGATCAAATGAGTGTCCAGACTATATTGCTATAGTTTCACCATTCATCCCAATCACAGCCCTTACATTCTACCACACCCTCTCTTCCACAGATTGTTCCCTAGGCTTAGAAAAAGGGCACAGGCGGATGAGAAGCACAACAGTCTACTTTCTCTGGAGCTGTTTGCTTGATCTCTGGTCAATTCTGACTGTTTCCTTTCATGGTCTGACCGTTTGTCCAGGAATAACCTTTCGATCCTACTAATGAAGCACAAGCAATTAGATATATAGGTATTTAAGCAGTACTAATTGTTATGGTAGGTTACTTTGGTATAGACAGAGATGTTTTGATGGTATGTTAATCCATGAATTACATTTTTTTCTTTTAGATCTGACAGGGTCTTACTGTGGCTTATAACATCTCCTAACCTTTAGGTGATGTAAGTTTGTGGCATCAGCCGGGGGTTAGTCCTTCAAGGAGAGAGCTAATAGCCAATTAGATTTGGGATATATATACAGGCATATGGCTGCCACTGCTGCACAGTATTTCCAGGCAGGTGAGGTGTAGCTGGGGCTGACGGTGGAGTCTTGCTTGACTCAGGAGACCTATATTTGCTTTATTGGTTTAGTGGCATTTGGTAACACTCTCTGGTATTCCAGAGCCCAACTGTATACTTGCAAGTGTGGTCTCAATACATCTTTCCCATGTTTACATCAGGTCTTCGACAGCAGGGCCTTATCGCTTCTCTTTTTGCAGATATCCCAGTTTAGAGGCAAGGAGTCTTTACCTTTTGTGGGGTCTTGGATACCCTGGCCAACATCTCCTTTGTAGAATAATCCATTGCTGATGACAGAGCTCCTGTATTAATATATTTTTCTTTAGTGAATAGCTTAAGGAGACTTTAGTATTGTATTTGGTTCTGAATAGACAATAATCCGTTTCACAGTTCCTATGTCTATTAGCCAGTTAAAGAAGGCAGTTTTACCGGTTTTATAAGAGATTACCTGTATAACAGTTGTCTCTACTTTACAGTTGGAGAACGACCTCATCATCATCATATTTCTCCTTGTTCTATGGGGGGAGGTAAGAAAGTCTCTCATATTAATACCTTTGTGGCACCTTGAAGGTATGTTTCTTTAGGACTCCTAGTCCTATGTTTCTTAAGGACTCATAGTCTTATGTTTCTTTAGGACTCAATAATTGTTACAAGTAGGATCCACAGAGGGGTTCGATGTTTGTAGCAATCTGAGACTTTTCTTCCTTTCAATGTTCACATGGGCCAACCTTTCTGTTGGCACTTCCTGGTACATCCTACTCAATGCAAAGCTGATCTTTTCTTTCTCAGCTGTTAAGTTGGTGACAATTTGACCTGTTGGAACATACAAATCTTTTCCCGTTGTTACTTTTAAGATTTGAATTGGAAGGTTTTTGACAAAAAGATTACATATCTATCTGTATCCCCCCCCTTTTTTTAGGTTTTTGTTTTTTGACACATGAGTATCCAGAAGGCAGTTGTGTTATACATACCTGTAGGGTGGAATCAAGGCACAGATTTCATCAAATTCACCCATGCTGTTTTGGTTGACTGTATGTTATTAACTTGGGAAGCAAACTTAATTTTTAAGTTAAATCATTCTATATGTGAAAGCGAATGCTACAAGGTGATCCTGTACAACAGAAAAATTATAGAGAACATTTGTGTGTACTATTCCCAATGTTATTGTTAAACAGATTTTAAGTAAAACAAATGTGGACAACAGCAACTTATATCTCCAATTAACTCAGATGCATTACCGTTTTTATCAGAGCCTTTAAACCAATGTTGTTTAATGTACACATATTTACTTTTACTAAGTCCTAAAACACCATGTAACCTGTAGATAGAGTCTGGGCAAAACTGGATGCTTGTTGAACTCACATCAATTAAATATGCATTAATCGAATATACACACGTGTTCGTCTCCCATCCCTCCCACCCTTCCCGATTCACCATTTCAGTCAGTATTCTGAAGCAGTCTTTCTATTGTTCTTTTAATATGCATCCCTCTCAACAAGAAATATTTGTAACTGGGCTATTGGCACTAGCATCCACATATGAGGGATGCAATTTGTCGTTTCTTTTCCTGGGACTGTGTTACTTCACTTAACATGATGTCTTCTAGCTCCATCCATTTCCCTGCAAAGTTCATGATGTTGTCTTTCTTTACCGCTGCATAGAATTCCACTGTGTTCATGTACCACATTTTCTCTATCCACTCGTCAGTTGAGGGGCATTTGGGTTGGTTCCAGCTTTTTGCTGTTGTGAACAGAGCTGCAATAAATATAGCTGTGCATGTATCTCTGCAGTAAGATGAGTCCCTTAAAGTCTCCTTAAGCTATGCACTTAAGCAAAATATATTAATACAGGAGTGGTATGACTGGGTCAAATGGCAAGCTCATTTTAAGTCTTCTAAAGGTTCTCCACACTGCTTTCCATAGTGGCTGTACAAGTTTACATTCCCACCAGCAATGGATGAGTGTTCCCCTTTCCCCACAACCTCTCCAGCTCTTGGTATCATTTGTTTTCTTGATCCTAGCCAGTCTTATTTTGTAAGATGATATCTTAAAGTGGTTTTAATTTGCATTTCCTTAATTATTAGCAATGTTGAACACTTCTTAAGATGTTTCTCAGCCATCTCTAATTCCTCCTCTGTGAAGTCTCTATTCAGATCTTTGCTCCATCTTTTGGGTGATTCATTTGTTATCTTTCTTCTTTGTTTTTTGAGTAGCTTGTATACTCTGGAAATTAATGCTTTGTCAGATGTATCTGCTGTGAAGGTTTCTTCCAATTCTGTGGGTTTTCTATTCATTTCCTTTATTGTTTCCTTTGATGTACAGAAGCTTTTGAGTTTAATGTGGTCCCATTTATCAATTGTCGATCTTATTTCTTGTGCAGCTGCTGTCTGATTTAGGAAGTCTTTTCCTACGCCTATGTCTTGTAGTCTGCTGACAAGTTTCTCTTCTATCACCTCCAGAATTTTGGATTTCACGTTGAGGTCTTTGATCCATCTGGACTTAACTTCTGTACAGTGTGAGAGGTAGGGGTTTAATTTCATTCTTCTACAAGTGGTGATCCAGTTTTGCCAGCACCACCTGCTGAAGATGCTGTCTTTCCTCCTGTGTGTTTCTTGGCCCCCTTGTCAAATATGAGGTGGCTGAAATTGTATGTGCTCAAGTATGGATCTTCTGTTTTGTTCCATTGATCAACAGGTCTGTTTTTGTGCTAGTTCCAAGCTGTTTTTATGACTATAGCCCTGTAGTAGTTTGATGTCTGGTAGAGCAATCCCCCTGTATTGCTCTTTTCGCCCAGGGTTGCTTTGGCTATTTGGGGTCTTTTGTTTTTCCAAATGGAGTTGAGAATTTTTTTCCAAGCCTGTAAAGAAGCTCTTGGGGATTTTGATTGGTATTGCATTAAATCTGTACACGAGTTTGGGTAGGATGGATATTTTTACTATATTTATTTTCCCAATCCATGAGCATGGGAGGTTTGTCCATCTTCTGATGTCTTCCTCAATTTCCTTCTTCAGGGGTTTAAAATTTTTGTTGTAGAGATCCTTGGAGTCTTTGATTAGGTTTGTTCCTAGGTATTTTATTGTTTTTGAGGCTACTTTACGTGGGAAGGTCTGCTTGTAGTCCTTCAGTTGCTTGTTGTTGGTGTAGAGAAAGGCTACACATTTTTCTAGATTTATTTTGTATCCTGCCACTTTACTGAAGCAATTAATCGTTTCTAGAAGTTTTCTGGTGGAGTTCTTAGCACCCTTTAGGTAGACAATCATATCATCAGCAAAAAGGGATGGCTTGACTTCCTCTTTTCCAATTAGAACTCCTTTAATTTCCCTTTCTCGCTTTATTGCCTTAGCAAGGGTTTCAAGCCCAAGCCCTATATTGAAGAGGAGTGGTGACAGGGTGGCAGCCTTGCCGAGTTCCTACCTTTAAGGGGAATGCTTCTGTCATTTCCCCATTTAGGATGATATTGGCTGTGGGTTTTCTGTTTGTGGCTTTGATTACATTGAGGAATGATCCCTCCAGCCCGATTCCCTCTAGGACTTTAAACACGAAGGGATGCTGGATTTTGTCAAAGGCTTTCTCTGCTTCAGTGGAGATGATGGTGTGGTTTTTATCTTTTAGTCCATTTATATGTTTGTTGATATTTATTGATTTTTGTATGTTGAACCATCCCTGCATCACTGGTATGTATCTGACTTTGTCATGATGGATGATCTTCTTGATGTGGGTCTGTATGCGATTTGCCAGTATCCTGTTTAGAATTTTGGCATCTGTGTTCATTAGGGAGATTAGTCTATAGTTCTCCTTTTTAGTTGTATCTTTACCTGGTTTTGGTAATAGCGTGATGCTGGCTTCATAAAAGGAATCTGGGAGAACTCCCTCCGTTTGTATCCTTCTAAACAACTTGAGTAGTAATGGTTGTAAATCTTTCTGAAATATTTTATGGAATTCTGCCGTGAAACCATCTGGGCATGGGCATTTTTTGGTTGGGAGGCTACTTATTACCTCTTCAGTTTCTTCATGTATTATTGGTTTATTTAGGCTGTCGATCTCTTCTTGGTTGAGCTTTGGTGATTCCCAGGATTTCAGATATTCATTCATTTCTTCTAGGTTATCAAACTTAGTAGAGTATAGGTTTTTAAAGTATTCCCTTACGACTGTCTGGATCGTTTCATTGTCTGTTGTGATATTTTCCCTTTCATCACAGATTCTATTGATTTGGAGTTGTTCTTTCTTTTGGTTAACTGGGCTACAGGTCTGTCTATCTTGTTTATTCTCTCAAAGAACCAACTTTTGGATTCATTGATTTTTTTGTATGGTTTTCTTTGTTTCTATTTCATTTATCTCTGCTCTGATTTTTGTTATTTCTTCTTGTCTGCTGAGTTTAGGGTTCATTTGTTGTTGTCTCTCAAGTATTTTTAGCTGCAGTGTTAGATCATTCACTTGTGACCTTTCTGTTTTTTTTAATGTAGACTCTTAGAGCTATAAACCTCCCTCTTAGGACTGCTTTTAAAGTGTCCCATAGGTTTTGCTCTGTTGTATTATCATTGTCATTCAGTTCCATGAATGTTTTTATTTCTTTCTTTATTTCTTCCCTGACCCATTCATTATTTAGGAGAGTGTTGTTTAGTAACCATGTGTTCTTGTAGGTTGTAGGGTTTATCCTGGTATTGATGTTGAGTTTTATTGCACTGTGGTCTGATAGAATGCATGAGATTCTTTCAATCTTTTTGTATTTGTTGATTTTTTTTCCTGTGTCCCAGTATATGGTCTATTTTGGAGAACGTTCCATGAGGTGCTGGGTAGAAAGTGAATTCTCTGGTGCTTGGGTGAAATATTCGATAGATGTCTGTGAGGTCCATTTGGTGTATTGTTATCATTTAGTTCAGATGTTTCTCTGTTTATCCTTTGACCTGTTGATCTGTCTAAGGGACTTAATGGGGTATTGAAGTCCCCTACTATTAGTGTGCTGGGGTTAATCTGTGCCTTGAGATCCTAAAGAATTGTCTTCATAATGTTTGGTGCACTGGCGTTTGGTGCCTATATATTCACAATTGTGAGATCTCCATCATCAATTGTTCCTTTAATAAAGATGTAATGGCCCTCTTTGTCTCGTTTGATTTCTTTTTCTTTGAAGTGTAATATATATATATATATAAATTAAATTTTTTAATTAAAAAAGATGATTCTTAAAAATTGTGGAGTTAAAATTAAAAAAGAAGAAGTTCATTATAAAACTACAAGGATGAGATTTATATTTCTTGATAAATGTGCACTTCCCAATCTTACCTCCAGTTCATTTAGCCTCTGAATTCTGTAGCAAAAGGAGGCTGCCCTTGGGACAAGTAAGTAAAACTGAGGATTATGAAACAGTTCAGAATGAAGGTGATGACAACTAGAATTCTTTCCAGTTTCTTATGTCTGCCTTTTAAGAGTTGGTGCTATTTTTGTTCACAAAATCCTTAAATTATTACCTCTTGAAATTCAAAAAACAAAAGCAAAAACTAAACTAAATCATGCTATACCAATCCCCTTACTGAAAGTGAAAGAGAAAAAAATAAAAACAAAAAGAAGCAAAGAAAAAATTTCTGCAAAATCAGAACTAGACAGCTTTTAAAATGAGTTACACAGGGCTTGAGAGATGGCCTAGCGGTTAAGGGCAATGACCTCTCTTTCAGAGGACCCAGATTCGATCCCCACCATCTAAGAACCATTTTTAACTCCAGTTCCAGGGGAATCCGATGCTGTCTTCTCATCACTGCAGCATTGCACACCACCGGTGCACAGACGTACATGCAGACAGTACATTCATACACATAAAACAAATGCCGGGCTGGAGAGATGGCCTAGTGGTTAAGAGCGCCGACCGCTCTTACAGAGGACCCGGGTTCGATCCCCAGCATCCACATGGCGGCTGAGAACCGTCTGAAAGTCCAGTTCCAGGAGAACTCCAGTTCCAGGGGAATCCGACACCCTCTTCTGACCTCCGCGGCATTGCACGACACGGGTGCACAGACTTGCATGCAGACAGTACATTCATACACATACAGAAATAAATAAAAAAAAATTTAAATAAAAAAAACAAAAACAAAAAAAACAACAACAAATGAGGTACAATTGAATAAAAAAATGCCCACTTATTTTATTTATTTTTTGCCTTTTTTTCTTTTTATTAATTATTTTGATCCCTCTTTATTTATTTATTTATTTATTTATTTATTTATTTATTTATTTTGTGACAGGGTCTCCTTTAGTACTAGCTGGCCTGGAGATTGTGCTCCCTAAACCAGGCTGGCCTTGAACTCACAGAGATCTGCCTGCCTCTGCCTCCTGAGTGCTGGGATTAAAGGCATGCACCACCACTCCCAGCACTAAAGACGGTTCTTATCCACCATGCTAGGAATCAAACCTGGGTCCGCTGCAAGAGCAGTCAGCACTCTTAACCACTGAGCCATCTCTCCAGCCTCCTATTTTTGTCTTTTGATTTATGAAGAGAGTCTTTAATGAAAGGGCACTCTCAAAGGTACAATCCTAATATAAACAGTTTCATTTTCAGATCTAAGTCTTATCCAATTTCTCAGTACAAGTGTGAGAAATTACATATAACAGAAGTATAAAAACTTAGAGGATTTTGAACATCAAAGCAGAAAACATTTCCATTTGTAGAGTGAAAAATTAATAGCAACATTTGGGGAAAACCTTTACATTTCCATATGTTAGCTCCTTAAAACAATAACCCAAGCACATGTGAGCTGGTTTTCTTTGTTAAGACCAAATTCTTTGTATACCCCAGCCAGAAGACAGGCTTTTCTGGTTAATTAATAAAATCTAACCTACATCAAGTATCCTACACTTTGTTTGAACACATAATCCAAATGACAGTCCTAAGCCACGTAGCCCATAACAAGCTAAATTTGTACACTGCTGTTGTGCTATAAATAAATATTTCTGGGTGTCTTAAGTTTTTCTCAGTTTAAAATTGGCTAAGTTTGCACATTAACAAACAACTGAATTAATAGCACGTTGTAAAAGCATTTTATATTTTAACCACACAGTATCTGGAGGACAACTGTACTTAGTTCTCACACCAACTGTAATAGACAGGTGAAAAAAAAAAGCAGAAGATATAAAGATTTATGCTTTTATTTTCTTTTTTAGTCTTTCTGAGTCAGGGTCTCTCTGTAGCCCCAGTTGGGGTGGAGGTCGCTATGTAGGAGACAAATATCCTTAGATTTTTGTCCCTAAGTCTATCATCTTGTCAAATGATACAGCATCCCCCATTATCAAACAAAATATCTCCTCATTTTAAGTTTTACTTCACAGGCTTACCTCAGGTGGTCAGATCTTGCAAATTCCTGACTTCTCCACAATTGGTGTGATTTTAGCTATATAACCAAGAGCATCATGGAATTCTGCACAACTGGGCACTCAGGAGGTGGCAAGAGGACGTCAGATCCTGGCTTCCTGACTGGCCTAAACACTAATCTATAAAATATGATCAGTTTCTCAAAGAGAATTTCCACCATCTTGATGCCTAGGTTTTCAGTTAGACATATGTTATATAACTCCACATACCAATTCTTCACAGATGATTCTTCAGCCGAACACTTCTGGGAGTTGGAGACATTCTGCATGATAAAGTTGAAGGTACAGAATCCAGTTCACCAGGGAAAACAAACACAGACTAATTGTTCTACTACTTCCATTGCATAGTTCAATGAAACTGAAGGTTAAGATTATAAATACTGAGCAGGAGCTTATTTGGTTTTACTGCACGCATTATGCCTTCGAGGTAGAGAACAGCACCGTAAAGTAAGTGTGGTTGAACCTTTTCTTTTTGTTGGTGTGAAAGTTAGTGTGCATGGTATGGTTCCATGGCTCTGACAGGCTACAGAATCTGATTGGGCCCTAATCCGCAGTTCCACTGGGTTCTTTTCACCTCACCAGGGACGCACCACATGGTGACTGAGCACAGAGATGATACATGTGACCTTCATGGTAAGAGCCCTTTAGTGGCTTCGAGGTGGCCAGACATCTGAGTGAGGAAAGGTGTCATCTTTGACCCCTACCTTACTGTGTGACCCTGTCCTACCCCCTCTGCCTCAACATTTCCTCTCTGAATTCTAACCTACTATGTTTTGCCTCTGCCTATGTCTTTCCTCCATTCTCCTCCTTCACCTTTTTTAGCCTTCTATTTTTTCATTTTCCTGGGTTTTTTTTTTGTTTGTTTTGTTTTGTTTTATTTTATGTGTATGAGTGTACTGTCTTCATGTAGGTTGGTGCATCCATGTCGTGCAATGCCTTGGAGGTCAGAAGAGGGCATTGGGTTCCTGTAGAACTGGAGTTAAAGATGGTTCTTAGCCACCATGTGGGTGCTGGGAATCAAATCCAGGTCCTCCTCAAGAGCAGTCAGTGCTCCTAAGTGCTGAGCCATCTCTCCAGCCCCATATTTTCCCATTTTTTAAAAACTCTCCTGAGAACCAGTGTATCGGAGAATTCCCAATTCCCATCCAGACTGCTGTATTCCAGGATGCTGAAGATTGTATCCAGACCTGTTATTTTGTTCCCCCCGTAAATTCCAGAATGCAATTTTACAGGCCTGTGGACCCCATTTAAGAGCCCCCCCCCCGTTGGTCACATGGGCCTGTGGACTCTGAACAGCACCTCTGAAATTAGAGAGGACTTGTTCTAACCTTCAGAAAATGCTTCGGAGTCTAAAAACTACTTCCTTCCTACAGATCTTTTTTCTCTCTCTCTCCTCCCTCTCTCTCTCTCCTTCTCTATTCCTTATTTTAAATTATTTTTTTATTTTTTTTTTACCTTCTCTATTCCTTACCCTCTCTTGACGCCTCACACTAGAAAGGGAGGTGCCCTTGATCTCACTTCCTTGGAGTGTCTCCTACATTCTTTAAAGGAAATCAACCTCTCTAAGGAAATTAATCCTAAAGACCTTAATAGAATCTGCTCTACCATTGGGCCAGGATATCAGCTTGATAATGATATTATCTGGCCTGACATGGGAACCCTATATCCCAGAACTCTCACAGCTTTGAGACACTTTTGCCAGTGGTCTGGTAGATGGTCAGAATGTCTGTAAGTAGAGGCACTCTTTGCCCTTCACTCACGTCCTTCTCCCTGTTTCTCCTGCCACCCCTATCAGGTGCTCCTTGCCAAATCTGCAACACCCAGGTTTGGGTTTCAGAACACTAAGGAAGCCTTCTCTCCCCCTTCCTATACCCTAGATGGGATCTCCACATCTGCTTTTGGTCTTGACATGGCCAACCTGGCTCCCCCAATGAACCCTATGCCCCTTCCCAATGCCTCAGCTCCAGCCGCCACCACCATTTCTCCTCTGTCTGCCCTTCCTCCCACAGCTCCTGCCACTGCTCCAGCAACCACTTTTCCCTTGCTTGCCTTTCCAGAGCTTTTTCTCTGCCTGTCTCTCCTACCACCACAGCCTCTTCTCCTCCAGACCCTTCTCCATCCCTTTCACCTGCCCCCTGAACCCTACACCACCTCCCACCACACGCACTACTGTGACAATCCCACTGTACTATTTCTTCTCTGATAGGTAGCAGGGGCACTTGGCTTAGTCAGAGACCAGGCCCCCTTTTCCTTGCGTGACTTATCACAGATTGAAAAGCCACTTCTTCCATGGACCGTGACAGATTTATTAAAGAATTTTGTATACTCACTCAGAGCTATAATCTTTCCTGGTATGATCTGTTTGTGGTTCTTTCCAACTCCCTAACTCCTGATGAAAAGGAACGAGTCTGAGCAACTGATGGAGATAAGATTCATACCAAAAACTCTGCAATGCCTGAGGGGGAAAACATTATACCTTGACGAGACGAGACGCAGGTTGGAATTATCAAATCCCAACAGTAGAAGAACCCAATCCTGATATTCAGGCCAGAGATATTCAGAAGGCCTCTCATAGATCCGCGTGCCTCTGCCTCCCAAGTGCTAGGATTAAAAGGCGTGCACCACCACGCCCAGCATTTATTTATTTCTGTATGTGTATCATTGTACTGTCTGCATGCATGTTTGTGCACCCGTGTCGTGCAATGCTGCGGAGGTCAGAAGAAGGTGTCGGATTCCCCTGGAAGTGGAGTTCTCCTGGAATTGGAGTTTCAGACTGTTCTCGGCAACCATGTGGGTGCTGGGGATCGAACCCGGGTCCTCTGTAAGAGCGGGTCGGTGCTCTTAACTGCTAGGCCATCTCTCCAGCCCCCAGAAGACCTCTCTTAAGATGGTTAACTTTGATAAGCTTTGGGAAGTCATCCAAGATAAGAATGAAAACCTCTCCCAGTTTTTATCTAGACTCACCCAGTCTCTGGTAAGGTACACTAGGTATGACTCTGAGTCTCTTGACTCCATTTTATTCTTCAATCTACTGTTGATATACAAAAAAATCTTAGGCATTTAGAACAGGGACCAACCACCCCCAGGAAGAGCTGCTTGAAATTGCATTTAAAGTTTATAATGGCTGGGAGTACCAAGAGAGGGCTGAATCTCCGGTGTAGCATAGCCACACCCACCACCTCCTGGCTAAGCTTCTCAGGCCTCCTCCCGGAAGATCTCCAGCCACTGCATGCAAACGGACAGAGGGAACTAACTCCCTGCCACCATGGCCCTGCTTCAAGTGTGGACAAACAGGACACTGGTCCCAAGTCCGCCCCATGCCACATCAACTAATGGGACCCGGACACCTTGCGTGCAGAGAAAGGGGCCGCTGGAGAAGTGATTGTCCTACCGTGCCAATGAATGGAAGAACAATCCCCTCTGAGGCCCCACCCATGCAATGACACACCATTCATGACATCCTTGGACTAGCTGTTGAAGACCTGATGCACCTGGAACCTCCATCCCAGAATGCCTCATTCACCATCACCATGGAAGAGCCCAGGGTCGGTGCCAACTTGTCAAGGCTCTTATATTTATAATAGATATGGGTGCCACATGGTCACTTCTCCCCTCCTACTCAAGCAAAATTTCCCATCACAGATCTCCGTGGTGGGTGTCACTGGGAAGATCCACAATCCTAAGAGTACAGACAGTTCCCTGTGTTTTCCGGGATATTCCCTCCTGCCCCACTCCTCTTCTGGGTAGAGATTAAATGCAAGAACTCTCATTTACCTTATCCCTCCCTTCCTCCTCTCCAATCTTCCTCCTCACTTCAGTCTCTTCCTGTAACCCTCCACCCTGCTCCTGGCCTCTGAGTTTAATCACAGGGTGTGGGACACTTCTACCCTGGAGCCTACCATGTCCCAATTTGTACTGCTCTCAAAGATCCCTCTGTCTTCCCTTGAAGGGCTCAATACCCTGTTGCTCTTAAACACTGACAGGATCTCAAGCCCATTATTCAGAGATTACTTAAGGCAGGCCTCCTCAAACCTACTCACTCTCCCTATTACTCTCCTTGTGCTCAAGCCTGATGGGTCCTACCTCTTAGTTCAATGTGGTTGTAGTCCCTATACATCTGGTGGTTTCCAACCCATACACTCTCCTGTCCTACATTCCCTCCTCCACAACTCACTTTACTGTATTAGGCCTTAAAGATGCCTTTTTTCCATCCCCCTACACCCTGGGTCACACAATAATTTTGCCTTCACATGGGAGGATTCTGATACTGGAACGAGTCCTCAGGTGACTTGGACAGTTCTCCCTCATGGGTTCAGGGACAGCCCTCACTTATTTGGTCAGGCCCTGGCCCTGGGATCTTTCTGCCCTAGACTTATGACCATGCACTGTGCTGCAATATGTGGATGATTTACTCCTTTGCTCTCCCTCCCTTGCCTCCTCTACCCACACTTCTCTCCTCACCTTCCTTGGTGAAAAGGTATACTGGGACACTCTCCCTTCTGCAAGTTAGGTACCTTGGATTCTTGCTCACTCCCATCTCCCACACTCTAACCAGTGATCATAAAAACCACCTCAAATCCCTACAGCCCTCACGACTAAGAAAGCAATCCTTTCTTTCCTAGGTATAGCAGGATATTTAAGGACTTGGATTCCTAACATTGCTCTCCTGGCAAGGTCCCTGTACAAGGCTTCAAAGGGAGAGGTCTCTGAACCTGTGGACCCTTTAGGCCACAGTAAGTTAAGGCTGCCCTATTTTCTATCTGGGATGACCTTCTTCAGGCTCCTGCTCTTGCCCTTCAAGACCTCACTGCCCTCTTTCTCTGCTATGCCTGTGAGAATAGGGATCAGCTCTAGGAGTTGTAGGCCAAATGAAGGGACCTACTTTTCCTCCATGGCTTACTTATCTAAGCAACTGGACTCCACTATCTGTGGGTGGCAGCCTTGTCTCTGAGAACTGGCTGCCACAACCCTTCTGGCACAGGAAGGACATACGCTGACCGTAGGGCAACCTATCACTGTTCTCTCTCCTCACCACCTTCAGGTTCTACTCACACACTCTTCTCTAGCTATTCTGCTATCATCCAAACTACAACTCTTCCATACTATTTTTCTCGAGAACCCATATCTTAGCCTCAATTCATGCCCTCCCCTTAATCTTGCCACCCTCCTGCCCTTGCCTGCACATCTCACTCATTCCTGTCTGGAAGTACTTCAAGAACTTGCTTATCAGGAACCTCTAATCTCTCTTAATCCCTTGCCTGATTCTAAGTTTACTTGGTTTGTGGATGGAAGCTCCTATGGGATCCCATAGGGTGGGCTATGCCATTGTCTCTCCGCAAAACATCATTGAGGGGGGCCCCTCCTTCCCAGGAACCACTTTTCAGAAGTCAGAACTAGTGGCTCTTACAAGAGCATTGACAGTTGCTGAGGGACAGAAGGTCACCATATATATTGATTCTAAATATTCCTACCATATCCTCCACCACCACACAGCCATTTGGAAAGAGAGCGGACTCTTTTTTTAATAATTTATTTTATTTTATTTTATTTTATTTTTTATGTGTACAAATGTACTGCCTGCATGTAGGTCTGTGCACCCATGTCATGCAATACCATGGAGGTCAGAATAGGGCATCAGATTCCCTTGGGACTGGAGTCAAAGACAGTTCACAGCCACCATGTGGGTGCTGGGGAGATCAAACCCGGGTTCTCTGCAAGAACAGTTGCTGCTCTTAACCACTAGGCTATCTCTCCAGCCTGAGAGGGGACTCAACCACAAGAGGTATACCGATCACCAATGTTCACTGCAGGGATCATCAGCATACAGCTGGTCCCATAGCACAGGACAATATTTTGGCAGACTGTGTAAACAGCGAAGCTAGCCAACCCCGTTTTAGAGCCTCTAATATCTCTTTCCTGACCTCTGCTGCCTTCTCCCCATTTTGCCCCCCTAAGCAATACTCCCACCTCTCTGCTCTGGGTGCCACACCCAGATGGCTGGCTAAACCTTAGGAACAGATACTTTCTCCCTGGGGACCAAGTCCTCCCTATTTTGACCAGATTGCACTGGAATTTCCTGCATTGGGCCACATGTACTCTACAAATTTTCTGGACCCCCTCCTCTACTACCCCAAACTTTTCCAAGTTCTCATTGATGTCTCTCACTCTTGCTCCATCTGTGCTTCCATTTCTCCCAAAGGGGGTGGGTAACCCCCTTTCTCCTTCAAGCCTCATCAGCACGGGGCCTTCCCCCAGGGATTGACTGGCAGCTTGGCTTTACACACATGCCTCCTTATAAGGGTGTCAGGTGTCTCTTAGTTATGGTTGACACCTCTTCTGGATGGGTAGAAGCTTTCCCTACCAAGAAGGAAACAGCAGATGTTGTTGCTACCCGTCTGATGCAGCATATTCTCACACACTTTGGCCTTTCTTTCAACCTCCAATCAGATAATGGTCCAGATTTTGTCTCAAAAGTGACCCAGTCAGTCTCTCAGGCACTGGGCATCATTTGGAAGCTCCATGTCCCTTACCACTCTCAATCATCAGGAAAGGTGGAGAGGGCTAACTCACTCCTTAAGGACCAACTGACCACACTGTCCCTGGAGCCCCATCAGTCCTGGCCCTCCCTCCTTCCTCTGGCCTTAACAAGGCTCATGGCCATTCCCAGAATGTTTTCCTTTCTCAGTCATGTATGGTCGGCCCTACTTACTAAAGGATTTTCCACTACAGGATCCATCCCTCCTTCATGATTACCTGCCTGCCTTCTCTCTCCTAAGACAGATCCTTAGGGTACACAGATCACATCATCCCACAGGATTCTAAGGATCCAGTACTCTGCATTCTACAACCTAGAGACTACATGTTCCTCAGCTCTACTAACAAGGTCAAAACCGCTAGGACAGCTCTACAACCCCTCTGGCTTGGACCTTACTTGGTGATCCTGTCCACTCCTACTGCAACCTAGCTCCTTGAAGTCCAGAGCTGGATGCATCTCTCTAAACTCAATTCTGCAAGGACTCCCAGCAAGTATTCAGCCACCCCAACTGGCCATCTAAAACTTAAGATCCAAAGAGTCCCATCCCTGCCCTCTATACAGGAATAGTCATATCATTATGTGGAAGATAATTTTCTTTACCTATCTCCTTTCTATAACTGTCCCTCTAACTCTGGATAGTACTAATCCAGACTCCTATACTCTCCTCCATGTGCTTACAGGTTTGAAGTCTGGGCGCTCATGATAAAGAGGGAAACCAGACTTCTTAATTACTCAGAAATTTCTGCCAGTTTTCTGCTTGACACTTTGTTTCTCTTTATTTTGACATTCTTGACCCATGTACTGACCGATGTCCAGGGGCCAACTCAGGATATGAGAACTACAAGTTTCTCTGCTTTATCAAAGAACAGGATAGTGCTGGCTATAGAGATCCTGGGGGATGGGAGGTTTGTTCATCTTGGTCCTGTAAGTGCCACTGGACAGGGCTTAAGTGGGGCATACAACCCAAACATCTTTTCTCTGCACTAGGAGAGTAAAAATGTAACTTTTAAAATTACCAAGCCCTCCTCATGGCCCAGGGAATGCATAGTGGCTGCAGGCATCTTTTGTGAAGCCCACTAACTGCCAGGTGTAGGATAAAGATCAATGACTGTCCAAAATTCTCATGCCCTAAAGCCTTTAGAAGCTCTCAATAACACTAGATGTCATACTACCCAAAGACTGCAGTGCCTAAACACTTTACTTTGATTCTCATGGAATGAAAAAAAAATTCTCCACTATTAATGCTTTTGAATGGTTCCTCTGTGCACCCCTACAAAAGTCATTATTCTTCCTCTCCCAGTGTACAATGTTTCTAACCAAACCACCTCTGAATGTTCTCCAAGTCCCATTCTAGGCATTCCTTTGCTACTCCCACCTCCCTCCGTATCTCAAACAAACTGACTGATGTAGAGCTCACATTTCAAACTGACCAGGCTTCTGCAGGAATGAGACTATCAGGGGCCAAACATCTCTGGCCCTAGGACTGGCATTCTTCTGCTCCTCTAGGGTATACACCTGTATTTCTGCTAATACCTCTGGTCCATGCCTTCTGGTAGTACTAATGCCTGGCCTTTCTCTTTACACTCCAGAGGAGATTCAGGCACATCTGGGAGCTAGAGAGCCTTGGACAAGGTCTTTAACTCTCCACCATCCCAGGACCGAGTGGGTAGCCACGCTGGCAGTTATAGTAGGTATCAGCATAGTCTCCAGAGTTGCTGCCACCAGGATAGCTGTGGACAGTTTGGAACACCCTTTTCACAGCTCAGGGGTTTTGCCAAGAACTCCAGCAACTGACCACACAGATTGTAACTACTGTGGAAGCTACTGCTCAATCCATCCAGATCCTACAACAGCAGGATAGGCAGGCTTTGGATTTGCTTACAGTTGAGAAAGGGAGAACCTGCCTTTTCTTAAGAGAAGAGTGTTGCTGTTCTGTTAGTAAATCATAAAAAGTAGAAAAAAAATATCCACCACCTGCAGAAAGTAGTCCATAACCCCCCCAATGGAGAGGGCCCCTCTAACTGGGGTCCCTGGGTAGCAATTCTTCCTTTGCTAATGCTTTTACTAGGCCCACTGACAGTACTAGTAATTTTGTGCTCAGAGGCATTTTACAATATTTCCAAAACCAAATCCAATGCCTCCCTTGTACAAGATTTAACCAGGTTCTTCTCTCAGTCACAGAAGGAAAAACTGCCCATCAGTAACTGACCACTGCCGACCTGGATCAGGGACTGGACACTCAAAGTGAATAAGATTGAGAATCACATCCCCAAATTAAATTCCCCACCCTCCACTCTGTCCATGTTCAGCTCTGAAGCAGCTACAGAAGGTAGACCTTCACCATTTTTTCCTATAAAAAACAAAAGGCTGGAATGTAAGGGTGTGAATTCCCAAAAGCTGTGAGTCCATTTGAAATGCAGAGACACCCAAGGCACCAAGAATCCTGTTCTACCTGGCCTGTCTTTGGTTATGGAAAAAAATGGGCCATTACAGAATATTCGGGAATCTTCCATGCCTTTGAAAAACCAAAGACTTCTTCTAGACACCCAACCCTCAACCCCACTCACTGAATCCTTTTTTTACCCCTTCCCTTAAATTTTCAGGCCAGATGGCATTCAGTGCTGGCTCTATTTTCCTTGAGCTTAGCCCCAGTTACCCCAAAGTAAACTCTATCCTGAAGTGCCTAAATTGTGTGGTCTCTTATTTTGTCTGGGACAGCATGTAATAACCTAACAGTGGGTACAGGTCTTAAGGCAGAAATGCAAACGGAAAAGTCCAACTAAGCCATCTCTGCCCTTTAGTCTTAATGTCTTACCTTTTTAATAAAATGGTTTGGGCTTCATAGAAAGAGATCCAGTGACTACAACTTGCAACCCTGACAGTTTTCATGTAATCTTTT
Organism: Rhizomys pruinosus; assembly: GCA_009823505.1. Classification (NCBI taxonomy): domain Eukaryota; kingdom Metazoa; phylum Chordata; class Mammalia; order Rodentia; family Spalacidae; genus Rhizomys; species Rhizomys pruinosus. The sequence continues at coordinate 69,842 of VZQC01003336.1, forward strand.
GTTAACACTTCATCTCACAGGTGCACATTTATCATCCAAATTATTACAAAATCAAGACTGGACTTTATAACAAAAAAGGAATAAGATCACAAAACCATAATTCAACATAAAATGTACTAAGAAATGTAATAAAGTCAAGCTAGACATATTACATACATCATTACTAATTGTTAGGGTTTCCCCAACAAGCTCCATTTTGGCTACAGCAACCATTTTTAGATATCTTTGTTTCTGTTGAAATTGCCTTGTCTGATCTGGGAAAGCCCTTCCAACTATGTGCAGAGGAGACTGCAGGAGTAGTGAAAGGAGCCCTCACCCAAATGTTAGGTCCTTGGAAAAGGCTACTGGCATATTTGTCCAAGAAATTGGACCCAGTCACCTCGGGATGGCCTACCTGCTTGAGAATTATTGTGGCAACCACCCTCTTGACAAAAGATTCTGATAAGTCACCCTGGGGCTGCCCTTGACAATTACCACCCCACATGATGTCGAAGGAGTCCCGAGTAGCCCTCTGGACAGATGGATGTCCAATTGGAAGACTGACATACTATCAGTCCCTACTATTAGATCAACCACAGGTGACATCCAAGTGCAACCTTAAACTCTGCCTCCCTGATGCCAACTCCAGACTTGGAACATGAGCCACATGATTGCCCTGAAATCTTAAACCACCTACAAGGACTAAGATAAGATCTCACAGACTTTCCTCTGCAAAGCCCTGGCATCGACATGTACAGGGATGGCAGCAGCTTCATCCAGAATGGCATCAGGTACACAGGGGTGGCAGTGGTGGATGGGACTAAGACCCTATGGTTTCAGGCACTGCCACAGGTCACCTCAGCACAGAGGGCTGAATTCATTGCACTCACCGATGTTCTCTGACTGGAGACAGGAAAAGCAGTCAACATTTATACAAACAGCCACTATGCCTTTGCCACTGCCAATGTGCACAGGGCAATATGTCAGGAGAGGGGTCTTCTTATAGCTGAGGGAAAGACTATCAAAAATAAGCAGGAAATATTAGACTTACTGGCAGCCGTATGGCTGCCAGCCAAAATAGCCATAATCCATTGCCCAGGACAATAGAAGGGACAATCTCCAGAGGCAACTGGAAACAGAATGGCAGATCAGAAGGCCCAAAGAAAAGCATTACAAACACCTACAATAACGGTCCTATGCATATTTAGGCCTATCCTCCCTGAGGAACCTGCTTATACCAAAGAGGATCAGACTTACATTTTTGAGCTACCAAACACTTATTTTAAAAAAAAGGGGGGGGGGACGGATTCTAAACTCAGAGGGGTTGCTCATACTGCCTACTGCCCTAGGCAGGACTCTGATAAGGCAACTTCATGAAAGTACACACCTAGGAATTAATAAACTCAAGGCCTTACTGGCCCTCAAGTATCATATCCCCCAACTTCACCAGCTGGTTCTAGATATCATTTAAAGAAGCCAAGCCTGTCAGGCAACTAATGCTGTCAGGCAACTAATGCAGCCAGACAACCAGCTGCCCCTCCTGAGAAAAGGGAAAGGGGGACATCTCCTGGAATCCAGTAGGAGACAGTCTTCACAGAGATCAAGCCTGGAAAATTTGCGTATAGATATTTGTAAGTTTAGTAGATATTTTTTCAGGCTGGACGGTGGCATTTCCCACTAAGAAAGAAACTGCCATGGTGGTAGCCAAAAAGCTGTTGGATGAGATCACCCCAAGCTATGGCCTTCCTACTGTTATTGGGTCAGAAAATGGGCTGGCATTTATATCATGTAATTCAGGGTTTGGCCCTGATATTGGGAACCAATTGGAAATTACTTTGTGCCTATCATCCTCAAAATTCAGGTCAGGTAGAAAAGATGAATCAGAACCTTAAGGAGACCCTGACTAAATTAACCTGGGAAACTGGTGGAGACTAGGTGGCACTCCTTCCCTTTGCCCTTTTAAAGGCAAGAAATACCCCCTTATGTGCAAGGCTTAACCCCTTATGAAATTATATTTGGGAAGCCTCCTCCTCTCTGTCCCATACACAAAGCTGATCTCTTAGCAGAAGTCACATCCTAAAGTCTTTACAGGTCATCCAAAACAATCAATACCACCTCTTCCCTTTGATCCAGTATGTCCATAGCCTGCCTCCTGTGGAACTTTCCAGCCAGGAGTCCCGACCTGGGTAAAGAGACAGTATGGAGAATTCTTGGAGCCCAGATGGAAGGGACTGTACACCATGATCCTCACCAAACCAACGGCTGTAAAAGTGGATGGACTGAGAACTTGGTTCCATCACTTCCATCTCAACCCTGCAAGAGATGCTGGACAGGAGGACAAGCAATGGACCATCATCAGAGGATCCTCTAAGGATAAGTCTTTGGACCAAGTCCTGATAGTGACTTTGATATAATTATCATTATCCTTAATGTTCCCCCTGTCTCTGGTTTTAGGGCCAAGTCCTCATAGCCCTTACAATCTGACTTGGGTTGTAAAAGAGACTAGTTCAGGGATAACTCAACTCAACCTCTAAAACTGCTCCCATGAACACCTGGTGGCCTGATTTACAGTTTGGTTTCTGTGTCCTCTTGTGATTGTCCCTCTGCGAGGTTCAGGAGTACACACATGGAGGCAATAGTAACAGCTTCTTTAACCACCTCAAAGAGGCATATGACTCCCCTGCAACAGCAAGCACTACTTCTATGCTTCTCCACAGACCAAGGACAGGAGTTCCAGTGGGACAGTTGTGATGACTTTTGTGCTGAATGGGGTTGTGAGACAACTGGATTGTATTAGTCAGGGTTCTCTAAAGAAACAGAAGCAACAGGATGAATATGTAACTATATACAATTTATTGATTTGCTCACGTGACAGAGCTCAAGTAGTCCAACAGTATCCTCACAAACTGGAGAGGCTGCGAATCCAGGGAACTGCTCAGTCTGCAAGGCTGGATGTCTCAATAGTCCCAATCTGGTGCTGAAGGCCCAGTGGATTCCAGGAGATCTGCCAGTCTCAGTACATGCTGGGATCCGAAGGGTTGATCACAGCAGCAAGACAATCTCACCAGTGAGAGAGAGGAAAGCCGCAGGAAAACAAGGGACCAGCTCCCTCTGCTGTGGCCCTTTATACTGCCTGCAGGCAGAAGGTTATGCCCACATTTGGGGTGGGCCATCCGGGTTGAGGTGTTCCAATCCGAAGATCCTTTTCTCTTATTTGTTGCTTAGTCCAGTCAAGTTGACACCCAGGATTAAGTATCACATGGATATACTTATTGGGGGACCAAGGGAGGTGATGTCATTTCCCTAACTTTCACAGAGCCTCACCTACCTAAAACCAGAATGGTTACAGTTAAATTTACCAAATTGTGAGATACCAAGACAGATTGGGCCCTAGGGAAAACATGGGGGATCAGAAATTATGTATATGTGGCATATGATCCTGGAGTCTTGATCATTATACAACTCTTGGCCCAGGCCATTGAGCAAGTTGCCCCTGTGGGTCCCAACCATGCTCTGCAAGAGGGGTCCCTAAAACTCACAGTCAGGACAGTACCTACAGAAATATCATTCATTCCCAATATGAACTCCACTATGCCACCATTCCCACCACTAGACCCAAAATCTGTGGGACTCCAAGTTATACTTCCAGGCACTGAACCAAATTAACCCCATTATGATCCATGACTGCTAGCTCTGCCTTACACCCAAACCTCCCTTTTATGAGGGGATTACAGTTTCCCAGCCCAATCTGAATACTAGAGCTAGCCAGTCCTGCTGCCAGGAATCACCCTGGACCAGATATCTGGGAAGGGCACTGTATGGTCCCTAACCGCTTACAGGTTTCCCAATCACATGCCCACCTCTGTAATTAGTCAATATAAGTCAACTCACCTAGCTTCTATGTTATACCCCCTGAGAGGACATGGTGGGCATGTACCACAGGTCTTACTCCCTGCATCCATGCAACTGTCTTAGATGTTACCCTGGTCTCTGCATACTTATAAAGCTTATTCCCGGCATCTACTATTACTCAGGGTCAGACATGAAGATGCAGCTGGATGGTGTGGTTAGGCACTTATCTTAAAAGGCCAAGCATGACTTCAGGAGGAGTGCAGTAGTTATATCCACCCTGCTGGTGGCAGGAGCAGTGGGTACTCCTACCTCAGCACTTACGTTAGACAGGAATTACAAGACATTATCTCAGGCCATTGGTCATGATCTGTCTTAAATAAAAACACAGCTAGAATTCTCAGAGAATCTCCAAATTTGTTGGCTGGAGTAGTCTTGCAGAATAGAAGAAGCCTGGATCTATTGTTCCTACAACAAGGGGGTCTATGTGTGGCCTTATGAGAAAAGTGTTGCTTTTATGCCAATCACTCAGGAATCATTAGGGAATCCATGTCTGTTAAGACAATTCTCCAAGAGAGAAAACCCCTATTTGAATCAAATCAACCTTGGTTTGAATCTCTTTTAAATTGGCCCCCATGGCTATAGGGGGACCCTTAATACTTTTGTTGCTCATGCTTACCTTTGGCCCCTATCTGTTTAACTGGGTGACAAGCTTCTTGAGGGATCACGTGTCGACCATACAGCTCATAGTATCGAGAACCAAGTATGCTCCCATATACGAGGAGGAAGAAGGAGTCTAAAATTATCCTCCCCATTAACAACTCAAGGGGGAAATGTTATGGTTGCCTTAACAAGCTCCATTTTGGCTACAGCAAACATTTTTAGATATCTTTAAGTGTGTGTTGAAATTGACTTAGTATAAAGAAATGCCTAGTCACAAGCTTCTCCTCTCCACCAACAGGTACAAGCACTGCTTGTACCTAAAAGATAACTGTATGGCCAGAGGTCTGCAACCAACCATCAGATGCCAGCCACCCCTAGTCTCCAAAGTGCCCAAAAAGTCAGTGACTTAAGATGCCAAGATTAGCCAATAGGCCCACTTCCTGATACCAACAGTAACTGACAACATTTAAATGGATGGTGGGAAGGCTGGTCAAATTAGGAACTGCCAAATGCATTAAACTCTGTTTAATCCAATGAAATTAAAAGTTAAAAAGCCTGTTCTGTACCTCCCCATGGATTCTGTATAAGAGACCCATGTGCCCGTGGGGGCCGGGGTCACTACTTTCTGGCTTGCATGCTGGAATGCACCTTGGTGCACTGATCCCCTTGTTAACCCAGTTTCTTCTCTCTAAAACTTTTCTGCTTCCAATAAAATCATTTTTTGATGTTCATCTGTGTGTGGGTGTGGATTCTCAAATTCTTACACTAAATAATGCTAGACTTTACACTCCCAAAAATTCACTCTGAGATTTTCAGAAATAATTAAAATAGTAAAACTAAGTAAAAGAAAAGTAATTTTATGGTTCTTTTTCCTAAAACACAAATATGATTCAGGAGGTGGACACTGGCTATTCTTTCAGAGGACCAAGGGTTCTGTTCTCAGCACCCACAAGATAGGTAACAACCCTCCAGAATCCAAGTTCCAGGTCATCTGATGCTCTCCACCAGCATTGCACTACACAGTGCACTTAAGTACATGCAGGCAATACACCAAAGTTCATGAAACTGCTACCCCACCCATCTGAAAACAAATGGTATTTGAGTAAACAAATCTGTGCTACCAGGCCATAGTCACTCATATTTTGGTCCAGAATATATTATTGCTTTTTTTTTCCTGTGAGGTCAGAGATTTAGTTTGTTAACTTCACCAATGTCTTTACAATTATTGATATGATTACTTTTGTTTAGAACTCCCATTATTTCCCCACTGTTTCTATAATATGCTGTTCATAAGATTTACTTAAAACACAAGAAAGCTTGCCAGGCGTGGTGGCGAATGCCTTTAATCCTAGCACTTGGGAGGCAGAGCCAGGCGGATCTTTGTGAGTTTGAGGCCAGCTTGGCCTACAGAGTGATTTCCAGGACAGATGGGGCTACAGAGAGATCCTGTCTCAAAACGACCAAAACCAACCAACCAAACAAACAAACAAACAAAAAACAAACAAAACAAAAAAACACACACAAGAAAGCTATCAACGATAGTAGTAATTTTTTTAATTTAATTTTTATTGATGGTTTGTGCATTTTGTACATCATTTTCCAATTCAGATCAGGCATATTTCCCTTTCCCTTCCCCCCCACCCCCACTCCATCCCAGATCATGTATTCTGCCATAACTGTCCTGCATCTTTCAGGTTTTTTTTTTTTTTCATTTTTTAGCTATAAGTGATAATCCATGAGTATAAGCCTCCTTCGTGCAAAACCAATCTACAGACTGTTGTGCCCAAACCCCCACAGTCACACATTCAGTGGGGGGGAAGTTGTTTGTTCAATCAATTTGAATCAAATGAGTGTCCAGACTACATCGCTGATAGTTTCACCGTTCACCCCAATCGCAGCTTACATTCTACCATGCCCCTCTCTTCGCAGATTGTTCCTAGGCTTAGAATAGGGGCACAGGTGGATGAGAAGCAAAACAGTCACTCTCTCTGCTGGAGCTGTTGACTTGGATCCTGTCAAATTCTGGCTGTTTCCTTTCATGGGCTAGTAATTTATAAAATTAAAATTAAGTAATTGGAGGCAAGAGAGCTCCAAGTGAGACATACTGGTAGTTACCTTCCTATAGACACATCAACTTGCCACAGCCCAAGTTCACAAGGGCTAAGGAAGACAGGTAAAATGTTATACAGACTTATTTCAATATAAAAACACTAATTGAAGAAAATCAGAAAGAAAATAATTAATATTAATCCTCTTAAAATTTATGATTTTGAGCCAGTCATGGTTGCGCACGCCTTTATTCATAGCACTCAGGAGGCAGGGACAGGCGGGTCTTTGTGAGTTCAAGGGCCAAGTTCTGGTCTACAGAGTGAGTTCCACAACACCTGGGGCTACAGGGAGACCCCTTAGCTGTAAAGGACAGAAAATTAAATGAAAGAAGAATAAAAGAGAGAGAGAGAGAGAGAGAGAGAGAGAGAGAGAGAGAGAGAGAGAGAGAGAGAAAGGAAGGAAGGAAAGGAAGAAAGGAAAGAAAGAAAAAAGAAAGAAAGAAATATTTTGAGCAGGGCATGGTGGCACATGACTGATCCCAACACTGGGAATCAGGTGGATCTCTGTGAGTTCAAGGCCCACCTGGTCTTCATATCAAGTTCAAGGCTAGCTGGAGCTACAGGGAGACCCTGTCTCAAAAAAAAAAAAGACAAAAAAAAATACTGATTTTGGCCAGGCAGAGTGGCAAACATCTTTTTTTTTTCTTTTTTTTAAGGCATTTATTTATTAAAACATTCTCTGCCAAGATTTCACATTAGCTTAAAATTCAATTCAGTCTTTAGGTTTCTCTGAGGTTGCCATATCAGTGCCACAAAAAATACCTTCTCCATCAGTCAGTGTGACCAGCATCCACATGTAGAGCCCATGGTCAGCCTCTGTTTTCCTGGTGAACCAACTAGATGTTGATACTGATCTGCTACAAGGTAACAGCTCCTAACTCAAACTCAATGGAAAAGGAGCGAAACGTCTGCAAAATGCACCTTTAAGAAGAGGTAATTTTTGCTTATGAAAAGAAACCAGTGAGTCTTCTAAGAATAATAAAAAAGGAATATTTAACAGTTAAGCACATGATTTGGAGTGGAGAATTCGATGTTGCTTTGCTGGTCCAGGCTGTTTAATACTCTTCTTGTTCTTCCCATGGGCCTCCTTCATCAGGTATCACAAAGTCTTCATCTGTGGCATATAGAATATCTACAATCCTCCATATTACAGGGTCATTCTCCCCCTTGTTCTCCTGGCAAATCAACTCAATGTTTCTTAGCTTTCCAAAGTTGAAATCTCTCTCTTTCTCCAAATATTCAACTTCAAAGTAAGCTTCAATACTTTGACCTGCTGCATCAGCTGAGCAGCTTCATCACCCCCATTGCCCACAGCAGGATAATTTCTGACCATCTCTGGGCCAGCCTTAGGCATTGCAGAAGTTCTCTGTGTTGCAATGGGTCTCTGTGGAGCTGCAGTCCCTGAGTTGAGAGGTTTCTTGGGTTTATTCAGAGTGGGAGCAACAAGGGAAGGGGTGGCTGAAGTCTCCTGGCCTTGCCTGGCAGCTACTGGGTCAAATAATTTTCCATCATAATTTGCATCAAAAAACTTCTTAAACCACTGAACAAATTCAAAATTTTCCTGAAATTTCACTTTTACTAATTTGTCTGCAGGAATTATTTTGTCAACGCCCATCATCTTGAAACCTGCTTGTAGTATTTTCAAGTTCTGGATATATTCATGTTCTAGCTTAGCTTGGAATTTTACTTTCTTCAAGGCAATGGAGCCAGGGAAGAGCATGTCCATAAACTGACAGTATTCAGCCCCTGAACACAACTGTTCTATCTTTGTCAGAATCAACTGTAGAGACTCATTGATCCAGGCCAGCATGTCATGTCGACTTAGGTTATCACTGCTGACTGACGTCAAGTATACATTCACTGCCATCTTCGGCTCTCAATGGAACCCTGTACACTGCCTGCATGACAAAAATCTTTATCCCCAGCAGTCTGGCAGAAGAAGCTGGAAGATCTCTGTGAGTTAAAAGCCAAACTGGTCTATATAATGTTCCAGGCCAGCCAGCTGGGCTACAAGGAGACCCTGTCTCACTCAAAGACACAAAAAGAATCTTCTGATAATTGTATCCAATACCTCTGATTAGGAAACAGAGAATTGATTATCTACTTTAGAAGTGAAACACAGGTCCAAGGTTGTCAATGGTTAACCAAGTGCTAGATAGACAGTACTTTGTAACTTCCGAGTGCAGGCTGCTATGAACATTATTAGCTATTACCTAAGCATTTTACAGAAGCAGAAATTATATCCAGTTAATGATTAACACATCCCAGATTACTTAGCTTTAAGCAAGCAAGCAAGCTTGACACAGATGTAGAGGTATGTTGGTTAGCTAGTTAGCAATTAACATTTCCTTATCATGTCTAGGAACAGATCACATTTGTGGTCGGCCATTGTTTGGGACCCAGGCAGAAGTATGCAATACTCCAGTCGGCACAGCAAAAATCCATGTTAAGGTCTAAAATAAAATGGAGTTCTGAAGAAAACAGAGTTCATCTAGCCTACCTTATGATATGGTCCATCTCATTAATAAAAATACTCTCAATGCAAATGCAAGAAAACATAAAAAAAATTAGCCAGCATGTTGATTGACACAAAACCTGAACATCTACTTACCTCAGATATGAAACTGATGACAAGCTAATGTAAGAATACTACCAAAATCCAACTTGGAGAATTATTTTTTTTATTTATTTATTTTTTCGAGACAGGGTCTCCCTGTAGCCCCAGCTGTCCTGGAACTCACATTGTAGACCAGGCTGGCCTTGAACTCACAAAGATCCGCCTGCCTCTGCCTGCCAAGTGCTAGGATTAAAGGCGTGCGCCACCACGGCCTGCAGAGAATTATTTTTATTTGTGTTACTTGCAGGAGTATGGTTGAGAGGTTATGTACAGGAACAGGAATGATTCAATGACACCTGTATCATCAAAAGATCACCCCAACATATATGACAAAAGCAGGAAACTTGCAATGCACAGTTCAACAGGTTGCAGACTGTCATTTTGATATTGTTCACTTATGCTGTGCTTTTTCCAGGCATCCAAGCTGGTTATCCAGTAGCTCAGCAAATCTCTGCTTCTTCATGGTGGCTTCTCTTGTCTGAATATGTCAGTCAGCATTCCTTTTTCTGCAAGGCCTACAACTCACAAGATCCGATCCTTTAAAGCTCTAACTAAGGCCAGGTGTGGTGGTGCAGGACTTTAATCCCAGCACTTGGGAGGCAGAGGCAAGTGGATCTCTGGGAGTTCAAAGCCAGCCTGATCTACATACAAATACTTGGCAGCATCCTAGTGAACATGGTCAATTTCAGAGAATTACTGAAGCTACAGTTTACTTCCTGAGTTTAAGGAGGTTCCCTGAAGGATTAAGTATTTTACGTCCACTTGAAACACCCTGTTATTCATTTCATTTCCAGTATTCTGTAATTTTACATTCTGTTGCTTATCTCCCTTCAGATATCCTGTCATTTACCTTCCATTACAATATCTTGTTTGCCTGCTCTTTATCAAGCTTTTGTCATTGGGAAATTTTTAAACAAATTACCTGATGATCAATTTAGCAGTATCCCAGAGGTAGGGATGGTTTAACATACTTAAATTATATATGTAATCCAACAAACAAACATGTCAGGACTCACAGAATCTGACATCCAACCCTAGGCATCAATATTTTATACATCACACCCAATCAGAATTTCCTCCTCCTTGACTCCGATCCCAGGCAGCTAAACCTATTTTCTGCATCAGAAACCAGACAAGGGATAAATATGTTTTCCCCAGGTCCCTGACAACTTCCTCATTGGAGATAGTCAGGAGAAAATCATGATTTCTCTGACTGTAGATGTTTCAGCAGATTATCTTGTAGTTTCATTGCAGGAGACACCCCTTTTTCTTCAAGGCCTGCAATTTCCATTCTAACAAAACAGACTCCAGGACATGTTATACATGTTATGCCATGTTGGCCTCTCCCAACAGTCAACTGGTATCAATAAAGAAAAAAAAAAAAAAAAAAACAGCTGTCTTTAATCATAGCCAAAAGTCAGGCCCCCCAAAATCTATCAAGTCTACAAAAATATTAAAGGGCCATGGGTAAAAAACCCAAATACCAAATTGGTACTCTTAGGTCGGGCTCAGGGCAAAAAGGCAAGATGGGATAGACCAGAAAGACTGTCCTTTCGAGCTGGGTGTGGTGGCTCCCGCCTTTAATCCTAGCATATGGGAGGCAGAGGCAGGCGGATCTTTGTGAGTTCAAGGCCAACCTGGTCTACAATGTGAGTTCCAGGTCAGCTGGGGCTACAGGGAGACCCTGCCTCGAAATGACCAAAAAAAAAAAAATGACTGTCCTTTCCTTTCTAGTCAGGCCAGATTCCCATAACACCTCTGGACCTGAGATCCACCTCCAGGTCTGACTCCCTGGCCTGGTTTAATTGGCCAGATTTCAATAGGTTACCATCTCCCCTCCCCCCATAAAAGGTTCTCCCTGCCTCTCAGAAGTGTGCTTTCCACAGACCTCAGGTTTCCAGGCAGCCATAGATTTGCCTGAGAGGGAGACCACATTTCCTGGAATAAATGCCTATATTTATTTATTTATTTATTTTTATTTTTGTTCTTTTTGCTCTTTTTGAGACAGGGTCTCCCTGTAGCCCAAGATGGCCTGGAACTCACTCTGTAGACCAGGCTGGCCTAGAACTCACAGAGTTCTGCTTGCTCTGCCTCCCAAGTGCTAAGATTAAAGGCATGCCCTGCCCTTTATATACTTTTTAATTTAAACTGATTCAGCCTTTTCTTAGCATCGCTTATACTTCTCAATTGTTGGCCCTATGGAGAGGGGAAATTTCTCCTTGGCTGGAGAGGCCCATGGCCCATGGACACAGGCTGGGGAACACCTCTTTCCTTTACTGATGCACCCACCTTCTGACCTGGGTAAGTCTGTTTTCTGTTGCCTCATTTCTGCTGTCCAGAGCTCCTGCCTAAAAGCGGTTGCAATGTCAGGATAAGCTCTCTTTCCTCAGCCCATGGGTCCAGGATTTACAGATGCTCAGGAACCATAGTTCAGTGGGCTTAGGGTCCACTGGCTGTTTTGGGGGGAAAGGAGTACAGAACCAGGTTCTGTGTTGAAGGGTCCTGGCAGATCAGAAATGTCTATCCCAAGTTTCACTCCCCCTCTCCCACTGCCAGGTCTCTTGGGTTACATTGAAGGATGCATTTTTTTTGCACCCTGTGATCTCTAGGCTTGAAAATGGACAACTCTGGGTCAAAGCCTAAGCAACAGACAAATTCATCCCACTTCCCCATTCCCACACCTGATTCAAATTCCCATGGTCACCATTTTGTCTAATCACATGACTGTCATTCCTCTGCATTGCAGCTAAGCACATGGTATGATATGAATGCGTTTACCAGGCAGATTAACAAATTAATCCCAAAATGTCCACTATTGGAGCTTTGTAATTTTATCACCATGTTTTCACCTGTTTCTAATTAAAATCATTTTTCCATTTTAGCTTTTGTATGGGTATAGTTAATGTTTTCACAGGATTGCTGCTTAAGCTACTGGCTTTTAACAAATGCTGTTTGGTTTTGTTTTTTCATTAAATTAGCAGGTAAACCCAACACCTATTAGACACAGGAGAGCTATGCCATGAGCCAGATTTGCTGTCTCTACACCTACTAACTCACACTTTTGAAAGCTTTTGCTGCTGTGAGCCAGTCTTCTGTGGTTAAAGCTGGCCTCCCTCCCTTGCAGTTTCACCATGATAACTGATCAGTATATTTATTTGATTAAGTCAGGCACATGTCTGTCCAAGCTTCTGTGTTCTTACTGATTCATGTGTTTCATGTATGTCTACTGTTACATGTATGAATCTGTCATGTGTCTGCTAAAAATATGGCTACTTAAATCTTATATTATGCAACAAACCTATTATAATCAATGGCTAAAATGAACCCGGATTCCTTATCTGTTAAGACTAAATTCTAAACTAAGTAACTGTATGTGTTGCAATTGCTGAATTATCTGTACTGCCTCAGTAGGACTTAACATCTCCTCCCCCCATCCTTTAGGTTTTTCCTTGATGAAGTTTTATGTAATTCTGTTTTATACAATGTTTGATACCAGCATAAGAAAGAAACTGCATTGACCAGTTTTACCATCTCAGCCATGAGAATACAAAGAAACTGGTTGGGCTGCATGCTGTAAATGACCCTAACAATGTCTGAATGAAGCCATTTCCATGTTATGTGCCTCTGCTCAGTACTTTTTTTTTTATGTGTATGAATGTACTGTCTGCATGTAGGTCTGTGGAACCATGTTGTGCAACACACTGGAGGACAGAAGACAGTGTGGTATTCTCCTGGAACTGGAGTTAAAGATGGTTCTCAGCCACCATGTGGGTGCTGGGGATTGAAACCCGGTCCTCTGCAACAGAAGTTGGCGCTCTTAACCACTTAGCCTCTCTCCAGCCCCTCAGTACAACTTTTATATACTGCCTTCACCATTAATTATTAGATCCTTATTCCACAGCTGGAGATTTTAAATCTATTTCCTGTCTGATGAGGACATGTGAAAATATTCCCCCTGCCTCTTTTTTTTTCCTTCTGAAATTCAGAATTTATTAAGGATAACCATACTTAAAGCTTGCCTTGACCCTGCTTCCCCAGCAGCAGCCACAGTCTTGGCTTCTCAGTTAATTTCTCATTCTTTTCCAGATACCAGAAAAAATAAATAAATTAAAAAGGCCGAGGATGGTCCCCACACTCTTGTGCAGGATTTGATGAAAAATGGCCTTTAAGATATTTAATGGCCAAGAGGAGGCAGTTGGGTCCTCCTGACGGGCACTGCTACAGTGGAAGGCTATGCTCCATGCCCAAGCCCTGGCAGCTGCTCTGAGGCCAACATCATTCCCACAGCAGGACACCTGGGGTTCCATCAAGGCCCATCCCACAGAGGCCCAACCTAAGTCTGTTCCACCAGAAGCCTATTTCAAGTGTGGCCAAAGGGGGTCACTGTGCTAAAAACTGTCCAAATGCCAGGCTACCCACCACGCCATGTCCTCTCTAGTGGCAACCTGGCCATTGGAAGTCTGAGTGCCTAGGCACAGGCTCATCTGCCCCTGCCCACGGGGTCTTCAACAAGGACCAAAGGGTAGAGTAACCTGAATGAGAGACAAACAAGACACAAAGCAAGGAGAACAAGACAGGAATCTGATCAAGGTCTCAAAGTTTATTTTTTTGCAAGGCAGTTTATAAAGGAGCAAGCATGGGGAAACAGTTCCAGTTGGCATAGTTTAGGGCTGTTAGGTTGGTAAGGTACCTAATTCCCTAATGTTTTTTGGGAAAGGTTATGAGTAGGTGAATTCCCAGAAGAAGCATGGCATTCCACTCAAAGGAGGAATGCTGTCTTGATAAGATAACTATAAGCTTGGCCATCTGCCTAGTGCTAATTAGATGAGCCTTGGGGAAACAGAAACCTAAGTTAACCCTAGTTAGCTGTGGCAAGACCATTGCCTGCTGGCCATGGCTCCCAACATCTCATCCATTCTTTTATACAAAAAGAGGGGGAGCCCCACTTGTAGTGGTGGGTTTTAACCAATTTGGGGGGAAGGGACCTGGCTCCTCCAAGGTTTTAACATCGTCGGCCCTTGATATCTTTTGTGGAGGGGAGGAAGGGCATATTGGCAGTTTATTTTTTGATATCAACATACTTGCAAGCCAGGTATTCTCTCATGGAATTCAGAGGCGGTTCGTGGACCTTCCCTTGTGGTGCTTAGCCTCGCACCCACATTGGTGCCCATATTTCACTCCATTGTGGGAGTCGATATGCATAGTTCTGAATCCTATGCAGCTTCCAAAGGAGAGGAATCACTTGGTCTCACTAGCATCAGTCTGCCGAATTTAAGCTGAAAGATATGGCCTGGGGGGGGAACTCAGGTAAGTGGAAAAAGTCATACGATTGACAGTCTCTGGAGGAAGTGGCCACCTGTGTGTCCTTTAGAATTTTGGGAAACTTAGACCCAACACTCCAGCCTTTTGACAATGAGGGAATGGGATGCTGTTCTCTCTTCTGCTTCAGAGCTGAAGAGGGACGAAGTCTTGAGGGAACATTTGTCAGGCTGGAGGTTTAGAATACGATCTCCCATCTGGGCCATTTTAGTTGCCAGGTATTTTGGTCCAGATCAATAGTGTCCAGGAGTTAGTACACAGTTTTTCTGCAACTTAACAGACAAGTTGGTTAAGTTTTATGTGAGTGTATCAATGCACAGATTTTACAGTATCAACAGGAGGACTAGTGGGTACATTAGTGATTGGAGGGTCCCTGTTTTTTTTTCTTTATGGGAGTGTATCAGTGCACAGACTTTACAGTTCCAACAGTAGGCCTAGTGGGTACATTAGTGATTGGAGGGTCCCTGTCTAGAATTTCTAGAGGAAGAAAGGACCTGTACTCTATTAGTACTCGGGGCTCCAAAATGAGAGTCAGCTTAACCATGACCTGTTTTTTGAGTTATTTTCTAGCATGGCAGATTAGATCTTTCACCTGTCTCTATGGTATTATTCTTTTTTATCACAGTTTTTTGTTGGGGTGTTTAAAACCACACAGTTAGCTCATTTAAGTTAAATTAGTTTTGGTGTTAAGGTCAGTTGAGGTTTTGGTCCTTAAGGGTCATTTAGGCCTTGTGTCTGGCTTTTGTTACCAGTTTCATCTATGTGAGGACAAAGTCAGATTCTGCTTGACCAGAGCTTTCCTTTGAAGAATGAGGAATTTATTTTCTATATAGACTTTCCTCTTTTAACTGGATACTGGCCAGAAAAAGTCCACTTAAATGAATCTCCAAGACCTCCCTGGCTCAGGATGACTGGTGACTCACTGCCACAGGACATGTACAAAAGTGCCAATGCAGGACCCTAGGACTTAAGTTGACTTTAGAGGGTAAGGGCCAAAATATTGTTCTTTTAAATCCCTCTTGCCAAATCAGATCAGAGCTTTAAGTATGGTTGTTTAAGTATGGTTGTCCAAGAGTGTAAGTTGAATTTTTTTATATAACACATAAATAAAGCTTGAACATTGACTTAAATATTTTGTATAAAGTTTTAATTGCTGTTGTAAGACATTTTAATAGTGAAAGCTCATGACAGGAGCCTGAAGGTAGTAACTGCAATAAAGGCTAAGAAGGGATGTTGCTTACTGGCTTGTGTTGTTAGCTTATGTTTAACCTATTGTATACACTATAGAAATATCTGGCCAAAGGATGGCATTGCTCACAATGGGTTCAGGCCAGTCCAACAAAGGCAATTATTGAGGATATTTAGCTCAGGTGTGTCAAGTTGGCATTAAACCTATTCAGTAAAGCACACAATCTGTTCTTAAACATAGTCCAGGAAACAAACTCAAGACAATAAGGAGGCTAAAAACAATATCTTTTAGGACTATTTTAAATGATGGCCACATTACTTGTCCCCAGATTTTGAATTACAGCTTTGAGAAGAAAAAGTAGGGGAGGGCATTTTCACATACCTACAGAAGGCAGGAAATGCTTAAATAAAGCTCACCAGAATTGGTTTCATTTGGACTGCTTTCATGTGGTCCCCAGAAATGAAACCTAACCCTATAGGTATATATAATACAACTGCTTTTTTGAGACTCATGGGTCAAAAATAAAAACCTAAAATAAAAAAAGGGGGATATAGATAGATATGAAAACTTTTTGTCAAAAAACCTTGCAATCCAAATCTTAAAACTATGGGAAAGGATTTGTATATTCCAACAGGCCATAGTATCACCAACTTAATGACTGAGAAAGGAAACGCAGCTTTGCAGTGAGTAGGATGTACCAGAAAGTGCCACCAGAAGGATTGATGGGCATTGAAGGGGAGAAATGCCTCAGACTGCTTCAGACATCAGGCCCCTCTCTGGATCCTACTAGTAACAATGATTTTTAATGAATCCTAATGAAGCTTGTCTTCTAGGTGCTGCAAAGGTTTAATATAAGAGATTTTCTTAACTCCCCACCATAGAATAAGGAGAAATATGATGATGATGAGGTTGTTCTCCAGCTGTAGATTGGAGCCAGCTGTTATAGAGGTATTCTCTTGTAAAATTGGTAAAACTGCCTTCTGTAATTGACTAATGGACATAGAAACTGTGAAAAGGATTATTCTCTATTCAGAACCAAATATAATGCTAAAGTCTCCTTAAGCTATGCACTTAAGCAAAATATATTAATACAGGAGCTCTGATATCAACAATGGATTATTCTACCAAGGAGATGTTGGCCAGGGGATCTAAGCACCCACAAAAGGTAAAGGCTCCTTGCCTCCAAACTGGGATATCTGCAGGAAGAGAGGCGATAAAGCCCTGCTGTTGAAGACCTGATATAAACATGGAAAAGATGTATGCAGACCGCACTTGCAGGCATATGGATGGTCTCTGGAATGCCAGAGAGTGTTACCAATGGCCACTAAACCTCTAAAGCAAATATAGGTCTCCTTGAGTCAAGCAAGACTCCTCCGTCAGCACCAACTACACCTCATCTGCCTGGAAATACTGTGCAGCAGTGGCAGCCATATGTCTGTATATCCCAAATCTAATTGGCTATTGGCTCTCTCCTTGGAGGAATAACCCACGGCTGATGCCACAAGCTTACATCTTCTAATGGTTAGGAGATGTTATAAACCACAAGAACACCCTGTCATACTTAACAGAAGAAAATGTAATTCATGGATTAACATACCATCCAAACATCTGTGTCTATACCTAAGTACCCTACCATAACAATTAGTAATGTTTAAATACCTATATATCTAATTGCACGTGCTTCATTAGTAGGATAGAAAGGCTATATATTATTCTGTTTAAATACCTATATATCTAATTGCATGTGCTTCATTAGTAAGACTGAAAGGTTATGCCTGGACAAGCTGGCAGCCCATGAAAGAAAACAGCCAGAATTGACTAGAGACCAAGACAACAGCTCCAGAGAAAGTAGACTGTTTTGCTTCTCATCCACCTGTGCCCCTTTTCTAAGCCTAGGGAACAATCTGCGGAAGAGGGGGCGCGGTAGAATGTAAGGGCTGCGATTGGGTGAATGGTGAAACTACAACAATATAGACTGGACACTCATTTGATCAACTTGATTGAACATACAACCCCCCCCCCGCTGGATGGTGGGACCCCTGATCTGTGTGGGTTTGGGCACAACTGCTCGCAAATTGGTTTTACATGAAGGATGCTTGTACTCACAAATTATCACTTATTGTTAAAAAAATGAAAACAAATCAAAACAAAACAAAAAATAGAAAGATGCAGAAAAGTTACAGCAGAGTGCATGATCTGGGATGGGTAGGGTTGGGGTGGGGTGAAGGGAAGGGGATATATGCCCGAACTGAATTGGAAAATGATGTATGTATTACACAATGCATCAATAAAAAAAACAAAAAAACAAAAAACCAAAAAAATAAAGATGTTTGAACAGGAAAAAAAGTGTTTAAAATTAACATGTGTCAAGTATAACAGATATATAGTAGAGTTATAGAAGCTAATGTACCAACAGGAAGTCACAATAAACATACAAGAAATTAAAAACTAAATTTGTAACACATTTAAAGGAAACAATAAGTATGTTTCACTTTAAGTGCAAAATAGAGTTTATAATCTTTACGAAGTGATTTTTTAAATTTTTTTATTGATTTTATTTATTTCTGTATGTCTATGAATGTACTCTCTGTATGCAAGTCTGTGCACCTGTGTCGTGCAATGCCGCGGAGGTCAGAAGAGGGTCTCGGATTCCCCTGGAGCTGGAGTTCTCCTGGAATTGGAGTTTCAGATGGCTCTTGGCCGCCATGTGGGTGCCAGGGATCGAATCCGGGTCCTCTGAAAGAGCAGTCGGTGCTCTTAATTGCTAGGCCATCTCTCCAGCCCCACGAAGTGATTTTTACCAAATGTTTATTTTACTAATCCACTGCATCCATAGAGTGTTAACATTTTGTTTATAATTTTTGTCAACTGTAGCATTTTGTAAGCAATTTAGAATAAACACTTTTATCATAGATGTACCTAATGGATATTAATACATTTTAAAGGACTTAAATTTCTCCCAAATTTTATTTCATGTTATTGATCCCATTAGATCAAAAGCGCTTGTCAAGCTGAATAAGTTACAAAGTAAATAATTTTGGTTCACACAAAAATGTGCGGTGTTTTTAAAACTCAACAGTTACCCATTAACACAACATGGTTTTTATGTGAACTGTTTTTAAAATACCAGCATGTGAAATTTGGGTATTTTATTTAACAGCTATACCTTTATTTATTAAGAAATTGTGTATTAATATTTTTAACCAAATTTTTTTTACCTTACCTTAAATTTTAAACTGTCTTAAGGGGGGGGGTGACAAACAGTGTAAACAAACAAACAACTTCCATATTCAAAGTGGAATTTAAACTTTTACAGGGCAGTTTGAACATCTGAAATTTAAATGATCTATTTAGTACTCAGGTTTAAGATAATTTTTAAAAAAATTTTGGATAACTTTTTACTTTACCCTTAAATATCAAACTGATTGGTAGTCATAAAATTAATTTTTATAGACTGTCCACATGTTGCATAGCACTGAGAATCTACAGCCATGGAACACAGTTTCTTGTATGTGCTATAACCACATTATAGATTTTTGAAAGTGATCAGTATTTTATACTCACACTTATACACAAGGTTTTAGAACTTAGTTTTGGTGACGGCAATTTATAAAAGTTGTACTGAACAGAGGCACAGACATACATTGTTATCATATACAGACATACACACATTGGAGAAAACACCATGTACTGTCCATCAATGTTCTGATACATTTCTAATATGTTGTTACAGAGCTATTAACAGTATCATCCACATAGATACACAATTTATCCATACATTTATACAAGAGATTTTTATCCTAGTGTTTGTATTGAATAGACTCACGTAACTTGTTGTCAGACATGTTTTCATTCTTTAGAGATGTCATTTAAAGGATACAGCCCCAACTGCATTCTCAATGCTGAGGAGGCTAATACAGTTTTTTTTTTTTACCATGTTGTCATTGATGTTTTACTCCTTTAGTTTTTTTTTTTTTTTTTTTTTTT
>VZQC01003336.1:95624-140979 GCA_009823505.1 Rhizomys pruinosus
TATTGGAAACAACAACAACAACAACAACAACAACAACAACAACAGAAAGGACTGCATCAAAGAACTGACTGAAACAGTGAACTTCTGCTCAAAACAGTCAACTTCCTCATGGAGAATATTGAGAAAGACTAAGAGATGAAAAGCATGTTTGGCAGAATGCATGAGCTCTTGCGTGGTGGAGGAATGGGTGGGAACACGGGTCTAGATTTGTTAAAAAAATAAAAATAAATTTATGTGGAAAAAAATTAATGCAATAAAGAAATGAGTGTCAAAAAAAAGAGAATCAACTCCAAAAAAAAAAAAATTAAACTCAATGTACACGTGGATTCAATTCAATACCATCAATCATAGCCCTACCTAGCAGTACTGAAAACTCTTTTACACGAAGTGATTTTTAAAGAGCAGCAGGACTGACATTATGAATGCATGTACTGAAGACAATAAACTGTTATTAAAAACTGGATGCTTATTTGCAGGCTCACTGAACCTCTTGGAAAACCTCTGTGAAAGATAGTTTTTCATAGCTGGCATCTTTTGGAGTTCTGCACATTTGTGGAGTGCAATAATATTGTATAGCTTCCCCACAGGTTCAACCAGTTTCTTTTTTACATGTCATTACTACTAATATTAGTCTTAGTCTTGTTTGAAAATATAGCAAGTTGAGATTTTTTTTTAAGCTGTATGTTGAGTCTATTGTGTTTTTATATGAAGTTTATCAAACAGCTCTAATTTGGCCATATTTAATTTGTATAGTTTTCAAAACATTGCATACTGTGAACAGTGAGTTATACAAATTATGGGGGTGTAGAATATAATTTCCAGAGTACTTTACCATTTTGTTTGTGTGGGCAGGGGATGAGGAGTGGATTACCAGAGAACTACTATGAAACCTATTGCTTTTAAAGGCTTGATTGTGGCCACATCCCCAGAAGGGCTTGTGCATTCACACACAGAATGCAGACCACCAGCGGCCTCGAAGCCCAGACCTGCAGGACCTGCACACATGGAAAGGTGGCAAGGGGCCCTGCTACAGCCCTAGTTTTGGCTTTCCTGGATTTGTAGGCACAGCTCCCAAGACCAGGTTCTTGGTTCCTTGGAGCTCCACCATCTCTGCTCCCAGTGCCCTATAGCTACAGTTCTGGCCTACATAGATAAGGAACCAGTGATACCCAGCTCCTGGCTCGGTGGTAAGCCAGAGCCAAGTACACATCCACTTCAGCTACCATGTCCCAAGTCCCAGCTTCCAGCAAGAAAGACAAGGCATGCCCAACCACACAGAGACCTGCAAGTGGACCAGAACTCCGGCTCTGGGCCAGCTTGAGCTTAGCTCCCACAGACCCTAGCTCCAGATCCTGACAGGTGAGACAGATCCCTACCACCCACCCTGAGGCCAGACTCCCATATGAAAAACTCAGCTCCCAACCAGTGAAACAAGCATAGAGGCCAATATGGCTTGCCTCCAGTGATATTCTATGATCCCAATCCTTTAGCTGGAGAATATCTCAAGCCACACTTCTGGCTCCAGGCTGAGCTTTCCTGGCCCTAGACTCAGACACAGATACAGCCAGCCCAGGGGAACAGGTAGTCTTACATCACGTGATGCCAGGTTCAAGCCAACCTGATTATTACCTGTACTGGGTCTCTGGATAAGCTCCAGATTGGAATGATGAGAGCAAGCTGGTCCCTCAAGTATAAAATCAAAAGTGAAAACCTGAAGAGTAGACCATTAAGCCTTTCATCACTAATAAGAATATGACAAAGGCATGAAGGAAACTAGCAAAATCAGTCTTCAACACAACTAAAAACACTTGAGTTTCATAACAGAACACAAACCACAAAACAATTCCACATGCCAAAATCATGAGAAAACAATAACATGAAAACCCCAGGGTTGGAGAGATGGCCTGGCCTTTAAGAGCTAGGTCCTTTTGCAGAGGACCCAGGTAGCTGAAAGCCATCTTAAATTCCAGTTCAACGGGAATCCGACACCTTCTTCTGACCTCCTCGGCATTGCAAGACATGGGTGCACAAACATGCAGACAATACTTTCATCCACATAGGTGTGGTGGTGCATGCTTTAATCCTTGCACTCAAGAGGCAGAGGCAGGCATATCTTTGTGAGTTCAAGGCCAGCCTGGTCTACAGAGTGAGCTCCAGGACAGCTGGGGCTACAGGGAGACCCTCTCTCGAAAAGACCAAAAAAATTTTTGTTTTAAAAAACGGTGTACACCAAAAAAAAAAAAAAAAAAAGAGGGGCTGGAGAGATGGCCTAGTGGTTAAGAGCGCCAAACACTCTTACAGAGGACCCGGGGGTTCAATCCCCAGCACTCACATGGCGGCTGAGAACTGCCTGAAACTCCAATTCCAGGAGAACTCCAGTTCCAGGGGAATCAGACGCCCTGTTCTGCCTCCTTGGCATTGCACGACACGGGTACACAAACCTGCATACAGACAGTACCCTCCTCCAACACATACAGAAATAAATAAAAAAAATGAAAAAGAAAAGTTAAAAAAAAGAAAGAAAACCCCAAACAATATGTCCCCGCTATACTACCAATCCAGTAGAAGGGCCCTACAATGAGAACTCCCACAAGGTAACCCAAGACATAGATCTTAAAAGAACTAGCATAAACATACTCAAACAATTCAAGGAACTTAAAGGATTCAAGGAATTTAAAGAAGAAAGAGACAGGCTGCAGGCAGTCTCTGCAGCCAGGTGGAGTCCCTCATGCAGAGTTGCTGCCCAGCCAGGTGGTGGACCTCCCACCACTGAAAACAGAGAGAAGAGCTGTGGACATGGATAGAGGGAGAGACAGGGGGCCTGCAGACTCTGTGGCTAGTTGAGATAAGTAAATCCTAACCCCTCCCTGCCAGCCCCCCCCATGCTCTAACTTCTGGTACAGTGTTGTAGACAATAAGCTGCTGGTGCTGTGATTTGCTGTGGTTAGGAAGATCCAGCAGGTGTAGTGTGATTCTAGGCTTCACAGCTAATTCTGAAGAAGCAACTGGCAGGAAGCAAAAGTGAGTGACAACCAGTCCTCCATATTAACATCTGAGATTAACAGCAGAATCCAAACAAACAAACAAACAAACAAACAAATAAACTTCACATGCCAAAGACACAATGGAAAAACAACAATATGGGAAAAGCTCATAATCCTTACTGAACTCTACCAGTCCTCTTGAAGATCCTGACAATGAGATTTCCCTGGAAGGAACCCAAGACACTGACCTTAAAAGAACAATTGTAGATATATTAAAGGAAATCAAAGACTATAAAGAACAAATCAGATAACGAAGGGAGAGAATGAAAAGCTCATGAAGGAATTAGAAAGAAAGATTGATAAACTCTGGAAAGAACTAGAGGGAGAGAATAACAAATTCTGAAAAAAGAACTACAGGAAGAGAAATAAGAACTCCAAAAAAGAACTAGAGGAAGAGAAATTAAAACTCTGAAAAGAACTAGAGGAAGAGAATGAAAAACTCCAATAGGAAATGAAAACACTGAAAAGATTTCAGTCTGAAAGGAAAAATGAAACTGACCAGTGAAGCAGGGAGCTACAAGAAGAGACTGAAAGCTCCAAAAGGAAGTGGAAATACTGAAGAAATCACATAATGAAATTAAAAAGGAAACTGAACAATCATCAAATCAGCAGGAAAGGATGGGAAAAAACATCAGAAGCAGAATGGATGAAGCAGAAAAAATATCAGACCTCAAGTAAGGATTATGAAAAAAAATATTTAAAGCACAAGAGTGGAACAACCAGAAATGTGGGACACTATGAAATGACCAAAGCTCTGCATCATAGGGATACGAGATGAAGGAGAATCCTAAGACAATGGTATTGATCAATAGAAGAAAATCTCCCCAAACTGAAAAAAGACAAACACATACAAATAAAAGAAGCACATAGAACACCGAATAGACAAGACCAGAAAAGAAATTCTACACCATATCATAATAAAAACACTAGATTCTCAAAACAAAGACAAAATAGTGAAAGCCACAATAGAAAAACAAGTTACTATAAGGAGAAACCCATCAGAATTACAGCTGACTTCTCAATGCAAACAATGAAGGCATGAACAACATGGACCAAAGTATTCCTAGTGCTAAATGACTTTAGATGCCAAGCCAGATTAATAGTTGAAGGAGAAAGAAAAAAACTGTTTCATGACATAAAATAAAAAAAAATAACTCTCAAGAAAATACAATTCAAAGAACAAAAGAAAGGAGCAACTATTCCTAAGCAACTCGAGAGAAATTGACAAAAACATAACAGAGTAAATAAATTCTTCGACCAAGAATGCAAACAAAAAATAAGTTGAAAGGAAGCAACACGTATCTCTTAATAATAACCTTAAATATTAATGGTCGAAACTCACCAATCAAAAGACATACACTGGAAGAATGGATTGGGAAACAGAATCCATCTATTTTCTGTCTACAAGAAATCCACCTCACCCTCCTGGACAGCCACCACCTTAGGAGTTAAAGGAGAGAAAAAATATTCCACACAAATGGTACCCCAAAGCAAGCAGAAGTTGCTATTCTATTATCAGACAAAATAGACTTCATAGTAAAATTTATCAGAATAGACAAGAGGGCCATTATATCCTTATCCATTAACCAGGAAGATTTCACAGTCTTAAGTATTTATCCACCAAACTCCGGTGCACCGGACTTTATAAACACAATTCTTCAGAATCTCAAGACACAGATTAATCCCAGCACACTAATATTGGGAGACTATTATCCCGGATGTATGATATTCAAAGTGATGGAGCATGTCTGAACCAGTTGGAACCCTCCAACTAGCCTTCTCAGTAGTTCTTCAAATGACTGCAGATATATAATGCCACAGGAATGAAGAACCATGCAGATTTTTAGAAATCCACTTAATAACAGGAATTAGGTCAAAGTTGCCCCAATCTCCATATTTTGTGCTTTTTTTTAATTTTCAATTTTTATTGATGCTTTCTGTATTTCAAACATCATTTTCCAATTCAGTTCAGACATATTTCCATTTCCCTTCCCCCCACCCCAACCCACCCTATCCCAGATAATGCATTCTACCAAAAATGTCCTGCATCTTTCTGTCAGATTTTTTTTCATTTTTTTAACATTAAGTAATAATTTATGAGTACAAGCATAATTTGAGTAAAACCAATTTGCAAGCAGTTGTGCCCAAACCCACATAGTCCATGGGTCCCATCATCCAGCGGGGGGGCTTGTATGTTCAATCAAATTGATCAAATGAGTGTCCAGTCTATATTGCTGTAGTTTCGCCATTCACCCAATTGCAACCCTTACATTCTACCATGCCCCCTCTTCCACAGATTGTTCCCTAGGCTTAGAAAAGGGGCACAGGTGGACAGGAAGCAAAACAGTCTACTTTCTCTGGAGCTGTTGTCTTGGACTCTGGTCAATTCTGGCTGTTTCCTTTCATGGGCTGACAGTTTGTCCAGGAATAGCCTTTCAATCCTACTAATGAAACACAAGCAATTAGATATATAGGTATTTAAACAGTACTAATTGTTATGGTAGGTTACTTTGGTATAGACACAGACATTTGGATGGTATGTTGGAACGTACAAATCTTTTCCTGTAGTTAGTTTTAAGATTTGAATTGCAAAGTTTTTGACAAAAATGTTTCATATCTATCTGTATCCCCCTTTTTTATTTTAGGTTTTTGTGTTTTTTGACCCATGAGTCTCAAAAAGGCAGTTGTATTACACATATCTATAGGCTGGAATCAAGGCACAGATTTCATCAAATTCACCCATGCTGTTTTGGGTGAAGGTATATGATTAACTTGGGAATCAAACTTAATTTTTTAAGTTAAATGATCCTACAGGTAAAAGAGATGCTACAAGGTGATACTGTACAACAGAAAAATTATAGAGAACATTTGTATGTGCCAATCCCAAAGTTATTGTTATACAGATTTTTAGTAAAACAAATGTGGACAACAACAATTTATATTTCCAATTGACTCAGGTGCATTACCGTNCAAAAAAAAAAAACCCCAAAAAAAAAAAAAAAAAAAAAAAAAAAGAAGAAGGCAGTTTTGGGGCTGAAGAGATGGCGTAGTGGTTAAGAGTGCCAACTGCTCTTACAGAGGACCTGGGTTCGATCCCCAGCACCCACATGGCGGCCAAGAACTGTCTGAAACTCCAATTCCAGGAGAACTCCAGTTCCAGGGGAAATGAGACCCTCTTCTCACCTCTGCGGCATTCCACGACATGGATACAAAAACCTGCATGCAGACAGTACATTCATACACATACAGAAATAAATAAAAATTTAAAAAAAGAAGGCAGTTTTACTGGTTTTATAAGAGATTACCTCTATAACAGTTGGCTCCAATTTACCGTTGGAGAATGACCTCATCATCATCATATTTCTCGTTGTTCTATGTGGTAGGGAGGTAAGAAATTCTCTCGTATTAAAACCTTTGCAGCACCTAGTAGATAAGTTTCGTTAGGACTCATTATAAACAATTGTTACAAGTAGGATCCACAGAGGGGTTTGATGTTTGTAGCAATCTGAGGCTTTTCTTCCTTTCAATGTTCAGATGGACCAACCTTTCTGCTGGCACTTTCTGGTACATCCTACTCAATGGAAAGCTGTATCTTTTCTTTTTTAATTTTCATTTTTAAATTGATGCTTTGTGTATTTTATACATCATTTTCCAATTCAGTTCAGGTATATTTTCCTTTTACTTCCCCCACAACCAACCCCACCCCATGCCATCCCAGATCATGCATTCTGCTATAACTGTCCTGCATCTTACACTCAGTTTTTTTTTCATTTTTTAACAATAAGTCATAATTTATGAGTACAAGCATCCTTCATGTAAAACCAGTTTGCAAGCAGTTGTGCCCAAACCTACACAGCCCATGAATCCCACCATCTAGCAGGAGGGGGGGGGCTTGTATGTTCAATCAGGTTGATCAAATGAGTGTCCAGACTATATTGCTGTAGTTTCACATTCACCCCAAATGCAGTCCTTACATTCTACCACGCCCCCTCTCTGCGGATTGTTCCCTAGGCTTAGAAAAGGGGCACAGGTGGATGAGAAGCAAAACAGTCTAGTTTCTCTGGAGCTGTTGTCCTGGACTCTGGTCAATTCAGGCTCTTTCCTTTCATGGGCTGACAGTTTTCCAGGAATAACCTTTCCATCCTATTAATGAAGCACAAGCAATTAGATATATAGATATTTAAAAAGGACTAATTGTTATGGTAGGTTATTTTGGTATAGAACAAGAATGTTTGGATGGTATATTAATCTATGAATTACATTTTTTTCTGTTAAATATGACTGGGTCTTACTATGTATTATAACATCTCCTAACCATTAGAGGATGTAAGCTTGTGGCATCAGCCGTGGGTTATTCCTCCATAGAGAGAGCTAATAGCCAATTGGATTTGGGATATACAGGCATATGGCTGCCTCTGCTGCACAGTATTTCCAGGCAGGTGAGGTGTAGCTGGTGCTGGCAGAGGAGACTTGCTTGACTCAAGGAGACTCATATTTGCTTTATTGGTTTGTTGGCCTTTGTTAACACTCTCTGGTATTCCAGAGACCATCTGTATACTTGCAAGTGTGGTCTCAATACATCTTTCCCATGTTAACGTCAGGTCATCGACAGCAGGGCCTTATCGCCACTCTTCTTGCAGGTATACTAGTTTAGAGGCAAGGAGCCTTTACCTTTTGTGGGGACTTGGATTCCCTGGCCAACATCTCCTTGGTACAATAATCTATTGCTGATGTCAGAGCTCCTGTATTAATATATCTTGCTTAAGTGCATAGCTAAAGGAGACTAGTATTATGTTTGTTTCTGAATAGAGAATAATCCTTTTCACAGTTTCTATGTCTATTAGTCAATTAAAGAAGGCAGTTTTACTGGTTTTATAAGAGATTACCTGTATAACAGTTGTCTTCTATTTACAGTTGGAGAACGACCTCATCATCAACATATTTCTCCTTGTTCTATTGGGGGGGAGGTAAGAAAGTCTCTCATATTAAAACTTTTGCAGCACCTAGAAGGTAAGTTTCTTTAGGACTCATTATAAATAGTTGTTACAAGTAGGATCCACAGAGGGGTTTGATCTTTGTAGCAATCTGAGGCTTTTCTTCCTTTCAATGTTCAGACGGGCCAACCTTTCTGTTGGCACTTTCTGGTACATCCTACTCAATGCAAAGCTGTATCTTTTCTTTCTCAGCAGTAAAGGTGGTGACATTTTGACTTGTTGGAACATACAAATCTTTTCCCGTATTTAGATTTATTTTAAGATTTGAATTGCAAGGTTTTTGAAAAAAAGTTTTCATATATATCTGTATCCCCTCCTTTTTTCAGGTGTTTATTTTTTGACACATGAATATCCAGAAGGCAGTTGTGTTAAACATACCTATATGGTGGAATCAAGGCACAGATTTCATCAAATTCACCCATGCTGTTTGGGTGACTGTATGTGATTAACTTGGGAAGCAAACTTAATTTATTTTTTGGTGTCTTTTTGAGACAGGTTCTCCCTGTAGCCACAGCTGTCCTGGAATTCACTCTGTAGACTAGGCTGTCCTTGAACTCACAAAGATCCGCCTGCCTCTGCCTCCCAAGTGCTAGGATTAAAGGCGTGTGCCACCACGCCTGGCATGTCAACAGCAATTTTTATCTCCAATTAACTCAGATGCATTACCGTTTTTATAAGAGCCTTTAAACCATTGCTGCTTAATGTACACATATTTACTTTTACTACATCCTAAAACAACATGTAACCTGTAGAGAGTGTCTGGGAAAATCTGGATACTTGTTGAACTCACATCAATTAAATATGCATTAAATGAGTATACTCCCATGTCCCTTTCCATCTTTCCCACCCTTCCTGATTCACCATTTCTGTCAGATTTCTGATGCAGTCTTTCTGTTGTTGTTCTTTTAATATGCATCCCTCTCTACAAGAAATATTTGTAACTGGGTTATTGCCACTAACATCCACATATGAGGGATACCATTTTTCGTTTCTTTTTCTGGGACTGTGTTACTTCACTTAACATGATGTCTTCTAGCTCCATCCATTTACCTGCAACGTTCATGATGTTGTCTTTCTTTACCACTGCATAGAATTCCATTGTGTACATGTACCACATTTTCTGTATCCATTGGTGAGTTGACGGGCATTTGGGTTGGTTCTAGCTTTTTGCTATTGTGAACAGAGCTGCAATAAATATAGCTCTGCATGTATCTCTGCAGTAAGATGAGTCTTGTGGGTATATACCCAGGAGTGGTATAACGGGCAAATGGCAGGCTCATTTTGAGTCTTCTAAGGGTTCTCCACACTTCTTTCCATACTGGCTGTACAAGTTAACATTCCCACCAGCAATGTATGAGTGTTCCCCTTTCCTCACAACCTCTCCAGCACTTGGTATCATTTGTTTTCTTGATCCTATCCAGTCTTATTGGAGTAAGATGTTATCTTAAAGTGGTTTTAATTTGCATTTCCTTAATTATTAGTCATGTTGAACACTTCTTAAGATGTTTTCAGCCATCTCTAATTCCTCTTCTGTGAAGTCTCTATTCAGTTCTTTGCTCCATCTTTTGAGTGATTCATTTGTTTTCTTTCTTGTTTTTTGAGTAGCTTGTATACTCTGGAAATTAATGCTTTGTCAGGTGTATCTGCTGTAAAGGTTTGCTCCCATTCTGTGGGTTGTCCCTTCACTTGCTGTATTGTTTCCTTTGATTTACAAAAGCTTTTGAGTTTAATGAGGTCCCATTTGTCAATTGTCGATCTTATTTCTTGTGCAGCTGCTGTCTGATTTAGGAAGATTTTTCCTACGCCTATGTCTTGTAGTCTGCTGCCAAGTTTCTCTTCTATCACCTCTAGAGTTTGGGGTTTCACGTTGAGGTCTTTGGTCCATCTGGAGTTGACCTTTGTACAAGGTGAGAGGTAGGGGTTTAATTTCATTCTTCTACAAGTGGTGATCCAGTTTTGCCAGCACCACTTGCTGAAGATGCTGTCTTTCTTCCATTGTGTCTTCTTGGCCCCCTTGTCAAATATGAGGTGGCTGAAATTGTATGAGCTCAGGTTTGGATCTTCAGTTTTATTCCATTGGTCAACTGGTCTGTTTTTGTGCCAGTACCAGGCTGTCTTTATGACTATAGCCCTATAGTATAGTTTGATGTCTGGTATAGCGATCCCCCCTGTATTGCTCTTTTCACTCAGGGTTGCTTTGGCTATTCGGGGTCTTTTGTTTTTCCAAATGAAATTGAGGATTTTTTTTTCCAGGCCTGTGAAGAAACTCTTGGGGATTCTGATTGGGATCGCATTAAATCTGTACACTAGTTTGGGTAGGATGGACATTTTTACTATATTTATTTTCCCAATCCATGAGCATGGGAGGTTTGTCCATCTTCTGATGTCTTCCTCAATTTCCTTTTTCAGGGGTTTAAAATTTTTGTTGTAGAGATCCTTGGTGTCTTTGGTTAGGTTTGTTCCTAGGTATTTTATTGTTTTTGAGGCTATTGTGAGTGGGAAGGTCTCCTTGTAGTCCTTCTTCAGTTGCTTGTTGTTGGTGTAAAGAAAGGCTACTGATTTTTCTAGATTTATTTTGTATCCTGCCACTTTACCAAAGCTCTTAATCGTTTCTAGGAGTTTTCTGGTGGAGTTCTTAGCATCCCTTAGGTAGACAATCATATCATCAGCAAAAAGGGATAGCTTGACTTCCTCTTTTCCAATTAGAACTCCTTTAATTTCCTTTTCTTGCCTTATTGCCCTAGCAAGGGTTTCCAGCACTATATTGAAAAGGAGTGGTGACAGGGGGCAGCCTTGCCGAGTTCCTACCTTTAAGGGGAATGCTTCTGTCATTTCCCCATTTAGGATGATATTGGCTGTGGGTTTCCTGTATATGGCTTTGATTACATTGAGGAATGATCCCTCCAGACCAATTCCCTCCAGGACTTTAAACATGAAAGGATGCTGGATTTTGTCAAAGGCTTTCTCCGCATCAATTGAGATGATGGTGTGGTTTTTGTCCTTCAGTCCATTGATATGTTTGATGATGTTTATTGATTTTCGTATGTTGAACCATCCCTGCATCTCTGGTATGAATCCAACTTGGTCATGGTGGATGATTTTCTTGATGTGAGTCTGTATGCGATTTGCCAGAATCCTGTTTAGAATTTTGGCATCTGTGTTCATTAGGGAGATGGGTCTATAGTTCTCCTTTTTGGTTGTATCTTTCCCTGGTTTTGGTAGTAGCGTAATGCTGGCTTCATAGAAGGAATTTGGGAGAAGTCCCTCCATTTGTATCCTTCTAAACAATTTAAGTAGTAATGGTTGTAAGTCTTTACGAAATATTTTATAGAATTCTGCCGTGAATCCATCCGGGCCTGGGCATTTTTTGGTTGGGAGGCTACTTATTACATCTTCGATTTCTTCCTGTACTATTGGTCTGTTTAGGCTGTCGATCTCTTCTTGGTTGAGCTTTGGTGATTCCCAGGATTTCAGATATTCATCCATTTCTTCTAGGTTTTCAAACTTAGTAGAATATAAGTTTTTGAAGTAGTCCCGTATGATTGTCTGGATCTTTTCATTGTCTGTTGTGATATTTCCCCTTTCATCACAGATTCTATTGATTTGGAGTTGTTCCCTCTTTCTTTTGGTTAACTGGGCTAGAGGTCTGTCTATCTTGTTTATTCTCTCAAAGAACCAACTTTTGGATTCATTGATTTTTTGTATGGTTTTCTTTGTTTCTATTTCATTGATCTCTGCTCTGATTTTTGTTATTTCTTCTTGTCTGCTCCGTTTAGGGTTCATTTGTTGTTGTCTCTCAAGTATTTTTAGCTGGAGTGTTAGATCATTCACTTGTGCTCTTTCTGTTTTTTAAATGTAGATACTTAGAGCTATGAACCTCCCTCTTAGGACTGCTTTTAAAGTGTCCCATAGATTTTTCTGTGTTGTATTATCATTGTCATTCAGATCCAGGAATGTTTTTATTTCTTTATTTCTTCCTTGACCCACTCATTATTCAGGAGGGTGTTGTTTAGTCTCCATGTGTTCTTGCATATTGTAGGGTTTATCCTAGTGTTGATGTTGAGTTTTATTGTACTGTGGTCTGATAGGATGCATGAGATTATTTCAATCTTTTTGTATTTGTTGAGATTTTTCCTGTGTCACAGTATATGGTCTGTTTTTGAGAATGTTCCATGAGGTGCTGAGTAAAAAGTGTATTCTCTTGTGTTTGGGTGAAACATTCGATAGATATCTGTTAGGCCCATTTGGTGTATTGTATCATTTAATTCAGATGTCTTTTTGTTTATCCTTTGTCCTGTTGATCTGTCTAAGGGACTTAATGGGGTATTGAAGTCCCCTACTATTAGTGTGCTTGGGTTAATCTGTGCCTTGAGATCTTGAGGAATTTTCTTTATAAAGTTTGGTGCACTGGCTTTTGGTGTGTATTCATTATTGTGAGATCTTCATCATCAATTGTTCCTTTAATAAAGATGTAATGGCCCTCTTTGTCTCTATTGATTTCTTTTGCTTTGAATTCTATTTTGTTTGATATTAGAATAGCAACAACCACTTTCTTTTTGGTACTATTTGCTTGGAATAATTTCTTCCATCCCTTCACCTTAAGTTGGTGCCTATCCTTGAAATTGAGATGGGTTTCTTGTAGACAGCATACAGATGGGTTACGTTTCCTAATCCACTCTCCCAGTTTATGCCTTTTGATTAGGGAGTTTAGCCCATTAATATTTAAGGTTATAATCGAAAGATAGATAATGCTTCCTTTCACTTTATTATCCATTTGGACTTCTAGCCTCTGATTTTATGCCTACAGTTATGTTTTTATTAGTTTCTCTTCCTAGTTGTTTGAGGATTGTTGCTCCTTTCTTCTGCCCTTTGAATTGCTTCAAGTATTTTATGAAGAGTTGGTTTTCTGGACATGTATTCTGTCATCTTGTTTATGTCACGGAAGATTTTTCTCTCTCCTTCCACTATAATCGACATTTTTGCTGGGTAAAGTATTTTGGGTTGGCATCCATAGTCCTTTAACACTGGGAATGCTTTGCTCAATGCTCTTCTTGCTTTCATGTTTTGTGCCGAGAAGTCAGTTGTGATTCTGATGGGTTTCCCTTTGTATGTGATTGTTTTTCTTTTGTAGCCTTCAGGATTTTGTCTTTGTTTTGGGTGTCTAGCATTTTAACTATGATATGTCATGGAGAGTTTCTTTTCTGATCTCATCTATTTGGATTTCTATTTGCTTCTTCTATATGTATGGGTTTGTCTATTTTTAGTTTGGGAAAATTTTCATCTATTATTCTGTTGAAGATCTGATCAATACTATGCTCTTGAGATTCTTCTCCTTCCTCTATTCTTATGATGTGGAGGTTTGATTTTTTCATAGTGACCCAAATTTCCTGGTTTTTCCACTTTTGTGTATTTTTAAATTTTTCATAATCTTTATTTAAGCTTTTTAATTGCTCTGTGTTATCTTCCAGATCTGATATTCTTTGTTCTGCTTCCTCCATTCTACTTCTGAGGATTTTTCCTTTCCTTTCTTCTTGCTTGGATGAGTATTCTAATTCCTATTTCGTTTCATCCTGTGTTTTCTTTAGTATTTCCATTTCCTTTTTGAGCTTCTCAATCTCTTCTTGGTGCTCCATACTTCATTGGTAGGCATCCTTTTTCAGTGTTTCTACTTTCTTTCGGAATTTGTTTTTTTCCTCCCTCTAGTTCTTTCTGGAGTTCATCAATCTGCTCCTTTAGTTCCTTCTGATGTTTCTCATTGTATCCCTCTAGCTCCTTTTTGAGTTTTTCATTCTCTCTCTTTAGTTCTCTGAATTCTTCTTTGTTTTCTTTAATTTCTCTGCATAGGTCTGCAATTTTTCCTCTGAGATCTGTTACTTGGGTCACCTCCAAGGGGATCCCATTGTAGCTATCTCCTCCAGGTTTGGTAGAGCCTGATGCAGGATTATCCTGTGCCTTTCCCATGTTGTCCCTTCGTCGTGTACCTTGCATATGGATTTCCCTTTTGTGATTCAAATTACAAACATCTTTTCACTATGTTAGCAGATGGTTTTCCTTGCCTACTTCCGATACTTTTTTTTTTTTCCTTTCCTCCTCTTTGTTTATGGAGTATTGACTTGTCTCGGTTTCAGGCTTTTTATTGGATATTGGAAGGCTAAGTCACTCTTCTCTTCCTGTTCTGAATGTTCTCNATTCCTTTTGGCGGCGGGGGGGGGGGGGTGTTTATGCCTGACCTAGCCCGCACCCTGGCACCTGGCTGAGCGACTTCTGGGTTCCAACAAAGTCAGAGGCACCAAACCCAACCCCAACTGGCTGCAAAGGGAAGCCCAGACACCCCCGCCCACAAAAGGGCTCAGAGCTGCGACCCCCTTGGCGCAGCCCAAGAGACACTCTAGCCCCTAAATCTACCTGCCTGAGCGACTTCCCGGTTCCAACAAAGTCAGCGGCACCAATCCCAACCCTGACTGGCTGCAAAGTCAAGCCCAGGCACTCCCAACCACAAAAGGGCTCATAGCTGCAACCCCCTTAGAGCAGCCCGAGACACTCTAGCCCCTAAATCTACCTACCTGAGCGACTTCCGGGTTCCAACAATGTCAGAGGCACCAAACCCAACCCCGACCTGCTGCAAAGGCAAGCCCAGGCACCCCCACCGACAAAAGTGCTCAGAGCTGCGACCCCCTTGGAGTAGCCCAAGAGTCACTCTAGCCCCCTAAATCGCAATCTCCATATTTTGAATACATTCCTTTGAATATCAAAAGTATTTCACTTTTTTTTTTTTGGTCTTTTTGAGACAAGGTCTCCCTTTAGTCCCAGCTGGCCTGGAGCTCTCTCTGTAGACCAGGCTGGCTTTGAACTCACAGAGATCCACCTGCCTCTGGCTCCCGAGGGCTGGGATTAAAGGCGTGTGCCACCATGCCTGGCTTCACTTCTATCTTCTGAGTTGATCTAGCACATTAAGCTGAATAAGCAATGTCAGAAAGCCTTAAGAATATGCACCCACTTGAAGAAAATTAAACATCTGTGCAGCACAGCCTTTTCCCACCTTTCCTCCTTATGTACTTTTCATGTGCTTTCATTTTAGTTGATCCACCTTGTTAATGCTGTTCTCTGTTATAACAATCTTTTGCACAGATACTAGGATAAAAATCCTAGCCTTTCACTTAAAAAATTTTTTTAATTTTATTTATTTATTTATTTATTTTGTATGTGTATGAATGTACTGTCTGGATGTAGGTTTGTGCACCCATGTCATGCAATGCCGCGGAGGTCAGAAGAGGGTCTCAGATTCCCCTGGAACTGGAGTTCTCCTGGAATTGGAGTTACAGACGCTTCTTAGCCGCCATGTGGGTGCTGGGGATCGAACCTGGGTCCTCTGCAAGTGCTAGTCCATCTCTCCAGCCCCGCCTTTCACTTTTATACTTAACATTTCCTGCCTCTTACACACATGGGTCATCATATGAAAAATGGGCCTTGTAGCTCTCTCCACATTGATCCAACAATCCTTTCTCTGAGCAGTCATTAAATACTTCTTCACAAGTGATTTCTTTACCAGACTGACACTTCCTTGAACTCAGCACCACAGAATACTTAGTTTGCTTAATAGCATGCCTTAAGAACTTGAAGGTCAAAGCCCTTGTTTTTATTCTCCCAACTGAAAGGATCTGTCTTTGTCTGTTTACTTTCCTAGGCAACTTATTGCAATTCTGTCAAACCACACACAGCATCCACATGTGATATTAAATGGTATTATAATAAATTCACGTGCTCATATCATATGATGCCTTTACTTTGAATATAGTTTCTTATATATTATTCAGCTTATTCTTCACAATAATTATTTTATTTTTTAGATAATGATAATGGAAGCTAAGAGTGTCTCAAGATCAGACAACTCAGAACTAATAATATAAGGACTCTACATATTTCTGATTTTCCTTTCTTAAATTATTATAACATACCTGAATAATATTCCTGAGTTGATTCACATATATTAAAATTCTTTACAATTACATCACTGTTGGAACTAGAAATTACAATTTTAAAACTTACTTATCTTAACTTGTGGAATTAGTCTTTTTTAAAAAAATATTTTGGTCTCCTGGGCTGCTGGAAAAGGGTCCCAAGTCTATACCCTTTTGTAGGGGGTGGCTATCTGGGCAGGAGCCGCCCTCGCATTTGCAGCCAGTGACCATCAGGTCAGGTTTGGCGCCTCTGTGGCTTTGTGCAGATGGGCTCCTGAGGCACAGGAACCTGGAAGTCACTCCAGGCAGATAGATTTTGGGGTAGATTGTCTCCTGGGCTGCTGGAAAAGGGTCCCAACTCTGAGCCCTTTTGTAGAGGGAGGTTGTCTGGGAGGGAGCAGCTCTTCGCCTTTGAAGATGGTGATGGGAAGGTCAGGTTTGGTGCCTCTGTGGCTTTGTTTGGTCTGGCTCCTGAGGCACAGGAACCCGGAAGTTGCTCAAGGCAGGAACCAAAGTCAGGCATATATGCCTTTGACCCCCCACACTGCCGACTGGAATTGGTGGGAGAGTATCCAAGGTTTTTTGGAGAACCATCAGAACAGGAAGAGAAGAGTGAATTGGCATTGCAATATCCAATAAATAAACTGAAAGAATAAATAATAGCGACTTGTAGTTTACATACATTTTAAGTATGACCAATCTTTTTTTTTTTTTTTTTTTTTTTTTTCGAGATAGGGTTTCCCTGTAAGTCCTAGCTGTCCTGGAACTTATTCTGTAGACCAGGCTGGCCTTGAACTCACAAAGATCTGCCTCCCTCTGCCTCCCAAGTGCTTAAAGGCATGTGCCACCATGCCTGGCTATGACCAATCTTTTATGTTGACAGTATTAGACCAATTTTTTTTACTCTTTTTTTTATTTTTATTGGTGCTTTGTACATTTCATACATCATTTTCCAATTCAGATAAGGCATATTTCCCTTTACCTTTCCCCCTACACCCACCCCATCCCGGATCATGCATTTTGCCATAACTGTCCTGCATATTTCTCTCATTTTCTTTTTCATTTTTTAGCTATAAGTGATGATCCATGAGTACAAGCATCCTTCATATGAATCCAATTTACAGGCTGTTGTGCCCAAACCCCCACAGCCCCACCATCCAGCAGGGGTTGAGGGGTTGTATGTTCAATCAAGTTGATCAAATGAGTGTCCAGTCTACATTGCTGTAGTTTCACCATTCACCCCAATCGCAGCCCTTACATTCTACCATGCCCCCTCTTCCGCAGATTGTTCCCTAGGCTTAGGAAAGGGGCACAGGTGGATGAGAAGCAAAGCAGTCCACTCTCTCTGGAGCAGTTGACTTGGACTCTGGTCAATTCTTGCTGTTTCCTTTCATGGGCTGACAGTTTGTCCAAGAATAACCTTTAGATCCTACTAATGAAGCACAAGCAGTTAGATATATAGGTATTTAAANGACTTAAAACTGAGCATGTAACTTTTCCCTCAAGTGGTGGAACTCTAAAAAATGACAAAGCAAAAGTAATACTTTTTCTCCCACCAAGACATACAGGTATGTGAGTGACATTTTCCTTTTAAAAGTAACATTTTTCTCCTAAAAATGAAGACAATATTTTTTCCTATGACATAGACATGTGAATGATATTTTCCCTTTTAAAGTAACATTTTCTCCCCCTCAATACATATAGGTATTATTTGATATCCCTCTTAACATAGATGGTGATTTTAATTGTACCCCCAAAGTCTTAGTCTGGCTGGAAAGGCCTGTATGTGTAACTATATTGATGGAATAAAGTCCAGTCTATGAGAGTCTACAACTATCCTTTTGGCCTCTTGCAGGTTTTTCTTTAGTAAGCAGTTCCTAGGCTTTGGAGAGGAAGGGGGAAGAGTGGGTGAGATCCATTTTTTGTTGTTGATGATAGCACTTAGGCTGTCCCAGTATTTTTTCCCAGCAGGAGGTTAGCAGCTCAGCTCAGGCTCCAAGTCTTTCCAGGAGGGCAGAGGGCGGTGGGCCTGGAGAAAGAAGCAAAGTGGGGGCCCAGCAGGTGGCCTTCAGCTGAGCTGGAGTCTAGGCCTTCAGGGGGTGCTTTCTGCAATTTCCTGATGGAATATGAATAGTAAAAGTATAGGCACTTAAATAAACATTATTTATATACTAGGTTGTGCTATTGGTATGGAACAGGTGGTTATAAATACCATTCTTTTATGTTACTGTGGGTATTTACAGAAAATACCTCATTTATCATTTTAGTAGATAAACAGATGAAGGCTAATTAAAGTCCTTTTAAGAATAAAATATTTTAGCCCTTTAACATTAAGTTTGAAAAACAAAATACCCACGGCCTTTTAGCCTTGATAGATTCATTCGGCCTGATTTTTAGCTTCATAAAAGACAGCTGTAATAATTTTACTGATATAATTGGCTGTTGAGAGAAGTCCCAGATAGTACAGTACCTGGTTTTGATACATATTTAGTAGATGTTTATGAGAAATAGAATATCCCTCCAAGAGATCTTATGTCTCTTAATGTAAGGTAGAAGTTAGGTTGTATTTTGGAGGGCATTACATTAATTTTACTTTACTTTAGGAGAATTTACCCTTTTTGAAAATTATATACAGGAATCAGTGTGTTGAGGTCCATTGTTGATGAAGAGGTGAAATACAGTCTTTTAAACCTAAGTTATCTTGTAGATAAAAAGGGGATGTTACAGATAGCATAACAGAAAGACACTGGAAACACTGATATACATCAATGTTAATGTTGTCACCTGGAAATCCAGTATGAATTAGGAGTAAGAGTAATAACAATTTGTAGTTCACATATATTTAAGTGTGAACAATCTTTCATGTTGATAGTATTAGACCAGTTTTTAAACAACATAAGTAATTTAGTTTACCATTATATAATGTGTAAATAAAGTTTAGATAACCGTAAAAATGAGTTAGATAAACCTTGATTAAATATGCATTGGGTCTTTAAGTTACCTGATTAAGACTTGATCCTGAAATAATTATAACCTTTATATATTACAATTCTTAGATGTATAACCTTAAGATATAAATTTTATAGACTAGTATAAATTTTACAGATCCTGTTGGGTGTTGGTAGATCATATCTAGTAGATAGCACTACATAATAAACTTTGAAATATTATGTGTATAAATTTAAAAATAATAAATCAATTTATCAGCTGTTTAAATATACTGGCAGACCTGAGTTAGGGAAAAATAAATTTTGGTTTTAGAATTAGCCTTTATTAAATTTATGTAAATAGAAAAATTGGACAAGTTAATTTTTTAACCAAAATCTAAAAATGACAAATAGTTGTTAAAGAATATTTATTAGTTTTAGCATTTTTGATAGAGCAAGCTTGCTTGAAAAATCTCCATACAAAGCTGTCTTGCTGAAATACAATGGTGTTAAACGTAGGTAAGGAAAAACAGACTTAAAATAAGATGACTTGTTATTTTTGCTAGGTGATAGGTTATAATCCACGTGGGCCAGGGGCCTGCAAATTTTAAAAGGAGAAAACAAATCTAAAAGGCTCCAAAATTGTTCAGTAGCATTTTTTATTAATTAATTTAAGAATAGTTTAGGATCCTTAATTGATTGATTTTGAAATGCCTAGGACTTAGTAATTGACCAATTATGCACAATTCATTTAAAGATTTTTTGGGGGCTGGAGAGATGGCCTAACGGTTAAGAGTGCCTAACGCACTTGCAGAGGACCCGGGTTCGATCCCCAGCACCCACATGGAGGCCGATAACTGTCTGTAACACCAATACCAGGAGAACTCCAGTTCCAGGGGGAATCCAACACCTTCTTCTGACCTCTGCAGAATTGTACGACATGGGTGTAGAAACCTACATGCAGACAGTACATTCATACACATAAAAAAATAAAGAAATAAAATTTAAAAAAACTTTACAAAAAAAGATGTATTTGGGTACCCATGGTTTAGATTTAGAAAAGCATGCTTGAGATGGAATTGATCTTAACAAATTTTGAATGGCCATATTATAAAAATACTATCTCAAGATAAAAATTGACATGGAAGGAATAGTACAATCAACTCAATTTTGAACAAGTATCATAAAAAACACAATAAAGTTTAAAGATACATTTTCTCTCTGTATCTTCTGGAAAACTTGTTTTTAAAAAGCTTGGATGTTTGTTTAGCCTGTTTTCTTGTCACTGGGTCTGAAGCTGGTTGGGTGGAGACAGTCTGCAATTTAATTTTGTTAGTTTCCCTTCCTTGTGTGGCCTGGTGGAAGGGGCCTAAACATTGTCTTACTGTAGCTAAGAGTGGCAAAACTTGAGAGATGCCATCATGCCTTCTTGCTGCCTAGGATCATAGCCTGTGGGTCTTTTTGGCATGCCATGGTGAAGAAAGGCAGGGAATGCTAGTGGTTAGAGAAACTTTTAGAAGCAGAGAGCTTGATGCCTCTGCAGACTGATCAGCTTCTCATCTGTGGGAACTGAAGTTATTTTGGAAGACTATTTTGGAAAGAACTTAAAGGAGAAAATGAGAGACTCTGGAAAGCGCTAGAAGGGGAGAATGACAAATTCCAGAAGAAGGTGGAAAAAGATCCCATGCTGAAATGAAAAAAGGAAACCAACCAGTGAAACGAGAAGATACAAGAAAAGATTAAGAAGCTCTAAAATTGCTGGGCATGGTGGCGCACACCCTTAATCCTAGCATTTGGGAGGCAGAGGCAGGTGGATCTTTGTGATTTCAAGGCCAGCCTGGTCTACATAGTGAGCTCCCGGACAGCCAGAGCAACAGTGAAAACCTGTCTCAAAAAGACTAAAAAGAAAAAAAAGCAGCAGCTCCAAAAGGAAGTGGAAATGCCAAAGAAAACACAAGATGAATGGGAAAAAGCCTCAGAAGTAGAATGGAGGAAGCAGAAAAAGGAATATCAGACTTAGAAGATAACACAGAACAACTAAAAAGCTCAAGTGAAGACTATGAAAAATTCAAAAATGAACAAGAGTGGAACAACCAGGAAATGTGGGACACTATGAAAAGATCAGACCTCTGAATCATAGGGATAGGGAAACGAGAAGAATCCCAATAGACTGGTATTGATCAGATTGTCAACAGAATAATAGACGAAAAATTCTCCAAATTAAAAAAAGACAAGTCCATACAAATAAAAAAAACACAGAGAACACCAAATAGACTAGAACACAAAAGAAAGTTCCCCAACATATCATAGTAAAGACAAAATTCTGAAAGCCAGATGTGAAAAACAACAACTTCCATATAAGGGTAATCCTATCAGAATTACAGCTGACTTCTCAGTGCAAACTATGAACACGTACCAAAGCATTCCCAGTGCTAAATGACAACAAATGCCAGCCCAGGTTAGTATACCCAGGAAAATTGTCAATACTAGTTGAAGGAAAGAGAAAAATCTTCCATGACATAAACAATATGAAAGAATACATGTTCAGTAAACCAACCCTTCAGAGAATACTCAAAGCAATTCAAAGGATAGAAGAGAGGAGAAACTACCCCCAAGTACCTTGAGAGAGAAATTAATAAAACTAATAATGCAGAAGTAGAAACCTAGACAAAAAATTCAAATGGATAATAAGGTGAAAGGAATCAATACACACCTCTCAATTACAAGCTTAACTATTAATGGATTAAACTCCCCAATCAAAAGGCATAGATTGGGAGAATGGATTAGGAAACAGAATCTATTGATATGCTGTCTACAAGAAACCCATCTCACCCTCAAGGATAGGCACCAACTTAAAGTGAAACGATGGAAAAAATATTCCAAGCAAATGGTACCAAAAAGAAAGCAGGTGTTGCTATTTTAATATCAGACAAACTAGACTGTAAAGTGTAAGTAAAGAGGATCATTACGTACTTATCAAAGGAAAAATTAACTATGAACTACCTCACCATCATGAATATACATGCACCAAACTCTGGTGCACTGACCTTTATAAATACACCTCTAAAGGACATCAAGGCACAGACTAATTCCAGCACACTAATAGTAGGGGACTTCAATACTCCACTGAGTCTTTTGGACAAGTCAGCTGGACAAATATTAAACAGAGAGACATCTGAAATGAACAATACAATACAGCAAATGGAGCTCACAGACATATTCCAATTATTACACCCAAGTACCAGCAAATACATTTTCTACTCAGGACCCCATGGAACATTCTTCAAAATGGACCACATACGTGGACACAGAAAAAACCTCCACAAATGCAAAAAATTGAAATAATTTCATGCATTCTATCAGACCACAGTGCAATAAAGCTCAATATCAACACCAGGATAAGCCCTGGTACCTACAGGAACACATGGAGACTAAACAAGACATTCCTGAACAATAAATGGGTAAAGGAGGAAATAGAAAGAAATAAAAGCATTCCCAGAACTAAACAAAATTGACAGTAAAACACAACAAACCTATAGCACACTTTAAAAGAAGTCCTAAGGGGGAAGTTTATAATCCTGGGTGCCTACATGAAAAAAACAGAAAGAGCATAGATAAATTAGCTAACACTGCAGCTAAAAATACTTGAAAGATATCAACATGTAAACTCTAAATGTAACAGAGTGGAAGAAATAACAAAAGTCAAATCAGAAATCAATGAAATAGAAACAAAGAAAACGGGGGCTGGAGAGATGGTCTAGTGGTTAAGAGTGCCAACTGCTCTTGCAGAGGACCCAAGTCCGATCCCTAACACCCATGTGGTGGCTGAGAACTGTTTTTAACTCCAGTTCCAGGGGAATCTGACACACTCTTCTGCCCTCCATGGCATTGCATGACATGGGTGCACAGATCTACATGGAGACAGTACATTCATATACATAAAAATAAATACGAGCAAGCCAGTGAATAGCATTCCTCCATGGCCTGTGCTTCAGCTCCTGCCTCCAGGTTCCTGCCCTGAGTTCCTGCCATGGGCTCCCTAAGTGATGAACTGTGACCCAGGAGATGTAAGCTGAATAAACCCTTTCCTCCCCAAGTTGGTGTTGGTCAGAGTGTTTTGTCACAGCAATGGAAGATAAACTAGAGCAGAAATTGGTCCAGACAGTGGGCTATTGCACTGACAGACCTGACCTTGGTGTTTGGGGAAGGATTGTGGAAGCGTTTGGAACTTTGGGCTAGAAAAATCACTGATTGCCTAAAGATC
The DNA here is from genome assembly GCA_009823505.1 of Rhizomys pruinosus. Classification (NCBI taxonomy): domain Eukaryota; kingdom Metazoa; phylum Chordata; class Mammalia; order Rodentia; family Spalacidae; genus Rhizomys; species Rhizomys pruinosus. Next base: position 118,812 of record VZQC01003336.1, read on the forward strand.
GTGGCTGTGGAACTTGGAACAGATTTGTTGAAAGAGTTGTAGAGGATGGAGGCTTGGATTGTAAAATTTCTAGTTTCAAAGGGAAGCAGAGATCATCAGGATTGATTAATCTGTGGGTTCTTGTTAGCTGGGACTGAAGAATCAGCTGTAAGTAACAAGAGACCAGAACCTGAAGTGAAATCTTTGCTTTACTGAGACAATTGATGCTTGTTAGCTGGGGCTGAAAAATCAGCTGTAAGTAATAAGAGACCAGCATCACTGTGGCAAAATCTTCTGGGAAAATTTCTTCAGGGTCAGCACACAGAAGCTATGTTTCAGAAGGGGCCCAAACCTCCATATCAAGCCTGAAGCAGGACTTGGTAACGTGTAAGAGTCTCCTATATGGTTCCAGTGTTGAAAGCATGAAGGGGTCACAGAGAGCAGTGAGGCTTGGTACGATGAGAGGCCAGGAAAGACCACGAGTGTCGCCTGAGTTGCAGTGAAGACCCCAGGATTCCAGGGTTCAGGAAGAAAAGCTGTGGATTTTCATTAGGAGAGGTCAGAAACAACCTCAGTTTCAGTGGTGACCCCAGGTTTTTGGAGATGCCAGTACTGTGGGACGACCACCAAGAGCATTGGCAGGTGTAGAATGGAGTTGGCCTGGGCAAGATGAGCTGGGAGTGCCACAGACGTCAGAGTCAGAGAAGGTGAGCTGCTGAAACCCTTTGGAGTCCAGAAGATTGTGAGTGAATCCCAGATGTCCAGCCTTGAGCTAATTGCTGGACTTAGGTTTTGTTTGAGTGTGCCTGATTCTTCCCTTTGAAATAAGAAAATAAAAAAGTGGGGCTAAAGAGATAGCCTAACGGTTAAGAGCACCAACTCTCTTGCAGAGGACCCAGGTTCGATCCCCAGCACCCACATGGCGGCTAAGAACCGTTTGTTAACTCCAATTCCAGGAGAACTCCAGTTCCAGGGGAATCCGACACCCTCTTCTGACCTCTGCGGCATTGCATGACACAGGTGCACCAACCTACATGCAGACAGTACATTCATACACATACAAAAAAAATTTAAAAAAGAAAAGAAAAAAGTAAAAATAAATAAATAAATAAATAAAAATTAAATAATTACATAAATAAATAAATAAAAAATTTTAAAAAGATCACTCCCCATGATCAAGTTGGAATCATACTAGAAATCGTTCAATGTATGGAAATCAGTAAATATCATAAAACTCATAAATGGGTTGAAGGACAAAAACCACACCATCATCTCAATTGATGCAGAAAAAACCTTCGACAAAATACAGCATCCCTTCGTGATTAAAGAACTAGAGAGAATTGGACTGAAAGGATCATTCCTCAACATAATCAAAGCCACATACAAGAAACCCACAGCCAGCATCATCCTAAATTGAGAAAAGTTAGAAGTATTCCCCATAAAACTAGGAACCTATCAAGTCTGCCCCTTGTCACCACTCCTCTTCAATACAGTGCTTGATACAGTGGCTAGGGCAATAAAGCAAGAAAAGGAAATCAATGAATACTGATTGGAAAAGAGGAAGTAAAACTATCCCTCTTAGCAGACGATATGATAATTTACCTAAGGGATGCTAAAAACTCTACCAAAAATCTCATAGAAATGATTAGGAGTTTCAGTAAAGTGGCGAGATACAAAATTAACCTGGAAAAATCAGTAGCCTTTCTTTACACCAACAACAAGCAACTGAAGAAGGAATACGAGGAGACCTTCCCAATCACAATAACCTCAAAAACAATAATATACCTAAAATTAAACCTAACCAAAGACACCAAAGATCTCTACAACAAAAATTAGAAACTCCTGAAGAAGGAGATTGAAGAATACATCAAAAGATGGAAAGCTCTCCCATGCTCATGGATTGGAAAAATTAATATAGTAAAAATGTCCATTCTACTCAAATTAATACATCAAATCAATGCAAATAGAATTAAAATCCCTAAGACATTTCACAGGCTTGGAAAAAAAAATTCTTAAATTCATATGAAATAACAAAAGACCCCCAATAGCCAAAGCACACTGAGAGAAAACAGCAATACAGGGGATATTTCTATACCAGACATCAAACTATACTACAGGGCTATAGTCATAAAAACAGCCTGGTAATGGCACAAAAACACACCTATGGACAAATGGAACAAAACTGAAGATCCAAACTGGAGCACATACAATGTGAGCCATCTCGTATTTGACAAGGGAGGCAAAAAGACAGCATCTTCAGTAAATTGTGCTGGAAGAACTGCATCACCACTTATAAAAAAATAAAATTAAACCCCTACTTCTTACCCTGTACAAAAATCAACTCCAAATGGATCAAATACCTCAATTTGAAACCCCAAACCCTAAAGATTTTAGATGAAAAAGTTGGCAGCAACTTACAAGCCATAGGTGTATGAAGAGATTTTCTAAATCAGACAGTAGCTGGACAGGAAATAAGGTCAACAATTGACAAGTGGGACATTATTAAACTCAAAAGTTTTTGTACAGAAAAAGAAACAGTCAGGGAAGTGAAGAGAAAACCCACAGAGTATGAGGAAACCTTTACTGCTGATTCATCTGACAGAGCATTAAATTCCAGAATACATAAACTACTCAAAAAACAAAGGAGCAAGAAAAAAATGACTCATTCAAAAGATGCAGTAAAGAGCTGAGCAGAGAATTCACAAGCAAGGAAATGTAGATGGCTGAGAAACATCTTAAAAAGTGTTCAACATCACTAATAATTAAGGAAATGGAAAACAAAACCATTTTAAGATATCATCTCACCCTGATAAGGCTGGCTAGGATCAAAAAAACAAATGATACCAAATGCTGAAGAGGGTGTGGGGAAAGGGGAACACTCATTCACTGCTGGTGGGAATGCAAACTTGTACAACCACTGTGGAAAGCAGTGTGGAGAACCCTTAAAAGACTCAAAATGATAGGCTGGAGAGATGCCCTAGCGGTTAAGAGCGCCGACCGCTCTTACAGAGGACCTGGGTTCAATCCCCAGCACCCACATGGTGGCCGAGAACCGTCTGAAACTCCAATTCCAGGAGAACTCCAGTTCCAGGGGGAATCTGAGACTCTCTTCTACTTCCATGGCACTGCATGACACAGGTGCACAAACTTGCATGCAGACAGTACATTCATACACATACAGAAATAAATAAAATAAAAAAAAGTATGGCTTTAAAAGACTCAAAATGAGCCTACCACTTGACCCAGCCATACCACTTCTGAGTATATAACCATCAGACTCTTCCTGCAGCATAGATACACGTACAACCATGTTTATTGCTGCTGTCTTCACAATAGTGAAGAGCTGGAACCAACCCAGATGCCCCACAAATGATGAGTGGATACAGAGAATGTGGTACATCTACACAATGGAGTACTATGCAGCAGTAAAGAAAGATGACATCATGAAATTTGCAGGTAAATGGATGGAACTAGATTTTTATGCTAAGTGAAGTAACACAGTCCCAGAAAAACAAAAGACGAATGATATCCTTCATCTGCGGATGCTTGTACCAAGTACCTAGGTGTAAGATAAAATGAGCAATGTTAATATTACATTCCTCACAATCTAAAGACAATTGTGCTCTTGTATTGGGAATCCCTACACAGGTTCTAGAGCTGACCTAACATGTATTTTCAGACCTTGGACTTTTATTTATTTTTTTAAATTTTATTTATTTATTTTCTATGTGTATGAATGTACTGTCTGCATGCAGGATTGTGCACCTATATCATGCAATGCTGCAGAGGTCAGAAGAGGGTCTCAGATTCCCCTGGAACTGGAGTTCTCCTGGAATTGGAGTTAAAGACAGTTCTCAGCCACCATATGGGTGCTGGGGATAGAATCCGGGTCCTCTGCAAGAGCAGTCGGCGCTCTTAACTGCTAGGCTATCTCTCCAGCTCCAGGACTTTTAGTATATTATGGAGGACATGTGTGCATCATTTAGAGTAATGTGGGATTAAAATGGAAAGATGTTCTAGCTTGTCTTCCATTGCTGTGACAAAACACTCTGACCGACACCAACTTAGGGAGGAAAGGGTTTATTCAACTTACATCTCCTGGGTCACAGTTCATCACTTAGGGATCCCAAATAAGGCACTCAGGGCAGGAACCTGGAGGCAGGAGATGAATAACAGGCCACGGAGGAATGCTGTTCACTGGCTTACTTCCCTGGCTCATGCCCAGCCTGCCTTCTTATACAGTACACAACAACCTGCTCAGGGCGGCACCAATCATTGTGGGCTGGATCCTCCCACATTGTTCGACAATCAGCCAATACTCCATAGATGTGGCCACAGGCCAATCTAATGGAGCCAATTCCCCAATTGAGGCTCCCTCAACCCAGGTGTGTCAAGTTGACACCAAAGCTATCCAGCACAGATGTGAATCAAGAAATATGTTATGAAAATAACATACAGTTTGTTTCCAAAGGATACAATGTTAATATAGGTGCAATGTAACAGGCTGGTGCAACTTAGCCTTCTGGGTGATTAACGGCCATATCTGAAGTCCCTACCAATTTGGCTGAGGGACCTGGAAGACAACTTTGTTCCTTGCCCTCAGAGGGCAACCAATCTTAGGGGATTATGTGAGGCAAAGGAGGAGGTGGAGGAGGAGGAGGCTGGAAGAGAAGGATGGAGGAGGAGAAAGAGGAGGAGGAGGCAGAACAGGAGGAGGTGGAGGAGGTAGAGAACGAGGAGGAGGAGGTGGCAGAGGAGGAGGGGGCGGAGGAGGAGGCAGAGGAGGAGGTGGAGGAGGAGGCAGAAGAGGAGGAGGCAGAGGAAGAGGTGGAGGAGGAGGTGGAGGAGGTGGAGGCAGAGGAGGAGGAGACGAGGAGGAGGAGAAGGAGGAAGAGGAGGCAGAGAAGGAGGAGGAGGCAGGGGAGGAGGAGGCAGAGGAGTAGGAGGCGGATGGAGGAGGAGGATGGAGGAGGAGGATGGAGGGAGAGGATGGAGGAGGAGGAGGAGAATGGATGGAGGAGAAGGCAGAGGCGGATGAGGAGGAGGAGGATGGATGAAGAAGAGGAGAAGGGGGAGGAGACAGAGAGATACCCTGTCCCAAAAATAAAACCAAAAGTTACCTTGTGCTATAGGTCCATTTCTCTCAAATACTTTGTGAAGAGTCTTTTTTGTGGTCTTTACATTGAGGCCTCCTATGAATATTTTTCCAGGATGATCAGCTTCTGCCATTTGTCTATAATCAGGCAAATAACGAAAGTTTGTTATATGAGTCTTAAAACTTAATTGAAATTCCTCAATAACCTGACATATTAACATTTATTTCTGTTTTTGAGATAGACATTTATCTCAAGCTGGCTTGAATTATCTATTTGCATGAGGATGATCTTGAGCACTTACCGCCTGCCTCCTCATGCCAAGCACTGTGATTATAAGCCCCATGTAAGTGTGTAACACTATTTCTTTTGAAAGATGAAAGAAAAACAGCACTGACATTATATAAAAGTTGTGGCAAGTGCCTGATGTAGTGGCGCATGCCTTTAATCCTAGCACTCAGTAGGCAACGGCATGCGGATCTTTGTAAGTCCAACGCCAGCCTGGTCTACAGAGTGAGTGGAACTAAAGGGAGACCCTGTCTTGAAAAGATCAAAAAGTTAAAAAAATTAAATATAAGTTGTGGCATATAGATAAATAGATAAATAATAAACGGCATAAGTTTTACTTAAAGTTTTACTTTTTTTGAGACAGCCTCCACTTAGGGCTACTCAGAGGATGACAGTCAGTTTTCTGCTCAGTCTATGGATCCACGTTGTCCTTGAAAAACTACCCATATGGGAAGCCAGCAGGTGCTTCCTATATGCCACCATAACCCCTCTACATCTACCCCCTACTCTCCCTGCCTAACCTGGATTCTAAGGAGAGTGGCAGCACTGTTCCCAGAGATGGGAGGCAAAGAAAAGACCCAGTTTTACCCCAAGTTAGGGCACCTCCCCACCTACTGGTGTTCAGCAGGGGCTCCTCAGGTAGCGGCAAGTCTGCATAGTGTGGTGTCCTTTCAGATGGCCAGACCCACATCACTGCCCCTCCCCCCAACTCAGGCCACCACACTCTGTATCCCACTACATGGATCCAAGGGATAGCTTCTCAGGAGCCTCCCCAGCTTACCTTACCACTTGCAAAGACTATACTTCTCAGGCTGACATCTGCCCCTCTGGTCCACCCTACCCTGCTGGTGAATAGTCACTGGACTGCCTGCAAAGCTCTCTGCCCCCAAGTACTTCCCCTTATTACCGGGTCTCACCAGTCCCAAGCCTCCACTGAGGGTTCCTCAGTGGATGACTGCTAGCACTCTGCTCAGTCTGACCACCTAGGCACTTCCTCTCCTTGGACTAGTTCCCCTCTACACCCCTCTCTAAAGACAGCCAGGACCCAAACGGTCCCTGAGAGCACTGATCATGCTCCTCCAAAATGGCTGCCACAACTCTGTGTTGTCACAGAAACCCCTCTTCTTCCCTGTTCCTCCTGGCATACCCAAAGGAGTGGCAGCACTGCTCTTTAGATATGAGAGGCAAGGAGACAGGCAAAGAGATAATCTAGTTCCCTCTCCCAAGGATAGAGTGCCTCCCTAGCTACTGGTTTCCTGATGGCTCTCCTCTGGCAGTGGCAAGTTGGCCTAATCTGGAGTATTCTGCCAGTGGACAGACTCTGGCATCTGTGTCCACCCAACTCAGGGCACCACAATGTGTAGTAGCCCTCCACTTCAATCCAAGGGATGGCTTCTCAGGAGCCTCCTGAGCTTTTTATTGATCTGAAAGGACCAGACTTATTATTAGACTCCCCTGAGTCTCCTCCCACTTCAAAACTTGCCTTTTTTAGGATGGGCTTCAAGTTGTCTGCCACATCAATCCTGCAGTTTGAAGATTGCCAAGCCTCAGATTTCAGACTTAGCCCTCCACAGTACCTCGGCATCTGCCCCTCTGGTCCTCCCTCCCCTGCTGGTGGTGAGCCATTGGACATCGTGAAACCCTCCATCCACCAGTATGTGCTTATATTACTGGGTCTCTTCAATCCCAGACCTCCACTAAGAGCTCCTCATGACCTCAGTAGGCGAGAGCCAGCTTTCTGCTGGCTCACTCTGACCACGCAGAAAGTGCCTCTGCTTGGAGTTCTCCAGCACCTCCCACCCCAGTGCTACATTTCTCAGTAACCACAGTCCTTGCCACAAAAGTTCCTGAACAGCACAGATACGGCTTCTCCAAAATGGAGGCCAAAACTCCTCTTCCGCCCCCAACACCCCTATGCCCACCCTGGCTTGTCTTGACTGCTGGCGTATTGCTCAACAGACACAAGAGCCAAGGAGACCATACCATTGCCCGCAAGTTAGTGTGACTCACCAGCCAATGGTGTTTAGGTGGTGCTCCTCAGGCAGCAGGGTGTCGGCCTAGTCTGGTCTCCTCCTTGGGTGTCCAGACTGTGGGTGGGGTCTATGCCTACCCAACTCAGGCCAAAACAATATGCAGCCACTGCCATCCAAGAGATGGGTTCTCAGGCACCTACTGAGTTCACTGCACTACCCGTCTCACTAGATGGCCCTGCCTCTCTGCCCCAAATCCCATTCCAAAACTTGCCTTTTAGAAGGGACCTCACATCGCCTCCTCACAGGAAACTTAAACTTTGAAAAAGCGAGAACTCACTCTGAGGCCTCATCCTGGCACAGGAAGTAGGACACACTTCCCACCATGCCCACTACAGGCCGTCCCTGGCATCTGCCTATCTGGTCCCCGCTCCGCTGCAGGTGGGCGGTCAGCACTGCTACCTGAGTAGGTGCCCTGATTACCGTGTCTCAACAGTATTGAGCACTTAGGGCTCCTCAGCAGACTGCCAGCTTTCTGCTCAGTCTGACCACCCAGGCACTTCCTCTTCTTGGACTACTTCCCCTGTCTGACCTCCGTGCTACTCCCAACACTTAAGACAGCCAGGACACAAAGAGTTCTGCAACACAAAGAGCCTGCTCCTCCATAATGGAGGCCACTTCCTTCCTATTTGCCACCCTAACAGCCTCTTTACCCCTGCACCTTCCCAGCCTACTCTGGCTTCCCAGATGTGTGCCGTCACTGATATTCACACCTGACAGCAAGGGAGATTGCAGTTTTGCTCCATGTTAGGGTGCCTCCCCCAGCTACTGATGATCAGCTGGAGTTCCTGACGCAAAAGCAAATCGGTCTAGGCTGGTGTCCTCCAAAAGTCGCCATTCTCTGGCATCTGTGCCCTCCCACCTCAGGCCACTGCACTCTGTAGCCTTCCACTTCCATCCAAACGATGACTTCTCAGAAGCCTCCCAGCTTTACTTACTACTCCCAAAGGACCACACTTCTCACTAGACTCCCCTGACTCTCCTCACCCACTTCCCGTTTCCAAACTTGCCTTTTAGAAGGGGCTTCAAGTTGAGTCTCCACACCAAACCTGCACTTTGAAGACTGTCATGCTTCACACTGGGGACTTAGCCCTCCACAGGACCTCAGACATTCTCTCTATTCCCCCTACAGGAACAGGCTAGCATCTGCCCTCTGATCCACTCTCTCCCTGCTGGTGGCGAGTCATTGGACAGCCCACAATGCTCTCTCCTCCCCTCTTGACCAGTATGTCCCCATATTACCGGGTCACTTCACTCCCAGGCCGCTACAGAGTGCTCCTGATCTCCTCACTGTGTGAGAGCAAGCTTTCTGATCACTCTGACCAGGTAGACAGTGCCTCTGGTTGGACTACTCCCCGTGACTGAACTCAGCACTACTCTTCACTGTAACCACAGTCCTCCCCACATAAGTTCCTGCAGACATAGAGCTGGCTCCTCCAAAATGGCAGCCACTAGCCTTACCTTGGTGGCCATAATGCCCTTTCCTCCCCTCACCCAGCTCACACCTCTCTGAGAAGTCAGAGGACTGCTCTGTAGAGATGGGAGCCAAGACCACCACCCTGCTGCGTCCAAATGAGGACCACTCACTAGAGTTAAGCTGTAGTTGTGGGAAAGGGGTAAGTGGGCTTAGGCTGGTCTTCGTGGGTAGCCAGACTGTGACTTCTGTGCCCACCCACCTCAGGCCACCCTCTGTAGCCTTCCACTTCCATCAAAGGCATGGCTTCTCAGGAGCCTCCTCAGCTTACCTTACTGCTCCCAAAGAACCACACTTCTCCCTAGACTCCCTTTGCCCACATCCCATTTCAAAACTTGCCTTTTAGGATGGAGTTCAAATTGAGTCTCCACACCAAACCTGCACTTTATTTTTTTTTTTTTTTATTAATTTTATTTATTTCTGTATGTGTATAAATGTACTGTCTGCATGCAAGTCTGTGCACCCGTGACGTGCAATGCCGCGGAGGTCAGAAGAGGGTCTCGGATTCCCCTGGAACTGGAGTTCTCCTGGAACTGGAGCTTCAGACGGTTCTCAGCCGCCATGTGGGTGCTGGGGATCGAACCCGGGTCCTCTGTAAGAGCGGTCGGCGCTCTTAACCGCTAGGCCATCTCTCCAGCCCCAAACCTGCACTTTAAAGACTGCCACATTTCACACTGTGGACTTAGCCCTCCACAGGATCTCATGCACTCTTCTATGCCCCCTACAGATGCAGGCTGGTATCTGCCCCTCTGGTAAAAACCTGCCCTGCTGGTGAGGAGTCATGGGACTGCCCACAATGCTCTCTTTCCCCTTTGCCCCCGTCCACCAGTATGTCCCCACATTACCCAGTCTCTTCAGTCCTGGGACTCCACTGACACCAATGACACATCCTCACCACCTGAGTGGGTGAGAGCCAGCTTTCTAATCACTCTTACCAAGTAGACACTTCCTCTGGTTGTGTTACTCCCTGCATGCAAACCCAGTGCTATTCTTCTCTATAACCACAGCCCTTGCCACAAAAGTTCCTGGAGACCACAAAGCTGGGTCCTACAAAATGATGGCCACTAGCATTTCTGCCTAAACTCTTCCTCCCCCCAGCCCCCTACACCAACCATGCCTTGTCCTTGGACTGCCAGCACACTGCTTAACAGAGACGGGAGCCAAGGAGACCACCCTGCTACCCCCAAGTTAGGGCGACTCACCAGCCAATGGTGTTCAGCTGGTGCTCCTCAGACAGTGGGATATTGGCCTAGTTGGTCTCCTGGGTGAGTGGCCAGACTGTGTGTGGTGTCTCTGCCCACCCACCTCAGGCCACTCCAATATGCAGCCACTGCCATCCAAAGGATGGCTTCTCAGGACCCTATGAAGATTACTGCTCCCTCATGTACACAAATTTCACTAGATGCCCTTGCCTCTTTGCCCCATATCCCTTTTCCAAAATGTGTCTTTAATGATGGTCTTCACGAGTCTCCCCACAGGAAACAAACTTTGAAGACTGAGGCAGCACACTGAGGACTCACCCCTGCACAGGAACTAGGACACACTTCCCTACATGTGGCTACCTTGTGGAGCACCACACTGCCCCTCTAGGTGGTCTCACCAGTCCCACACCTCCAACTTAGGGCTCCTCTACAGATGACAGCCAGCTTTATGCTCAGTTTGACAGCACAAGCACTTCCTTTCCTTGGACTACTTCCCCTCTCTGGCCACCTTGGGGAGGGGAAGTAATGCTAGTCCCTTCTCTAAAGACAGCCAGGACACAATCGGTCCAGAGCAATGAGCCCAGTCCTCAGACTGGCGGCCACTTCCTTGCTGTTTAGTTCAGTAAACCCTCTTCCCCCTGCCGGCTTACCACCTCGTCTGGCTTGTCAGAGGAGTGCCAGCACTGATCTCCACACCTGACAGCCAAGGAGACCACCCAGTTTTGCTCCATGTTAGGGTACTTCTCCCAGCCAGTGGTGTTCAGCTGGAGTTCCTGAGGCTGTGCCTAGTTGGCCTAGGCTGGTTTCCTCTGACAGTGACCAGAATCTTGCATCTGTGCCCACCCACCTCAGGATGCCACACTTAAATCCAAGGCATGGCTTCTCAGTAGCCTCTCCAACTTACCTTTCTGCTCCCAAAGGATCACACTTCTCACTAGACTCCCCTGACTCTCCTCCCCCAATTCCCCTTTCAAAACTTGCGTTTTAGGAGGGGCTTCAAGTCGTGTGGTCACACCAAACTTGCATTTGAAGACTGCCAAGCTTCACACTCTGGACATAGCCCTCCACAGAACCTTGGGCATTCTTCTCTCTATGCCCCGTACAGGAACAGGCTGGCATCTGCCCCTCTGGCCTACCCTCCCCTGCTGGTGATGAGTCACTGGGCTGGCCACAATGCTCTCTCCTCCCTTCCTCCCTCCACCAGTATGTCCCCATATTACCAGATCTCTTCAGTCCCTGGCCTTCACTGACAGCTGCTCACCACCTCAGCCAGTGAGAGCAAGCTTTCTGCTCACTCTTACCAAGTAGACACTTCCCCTGGTTGGACTACTCTCCGTATCTGATCCCTGTGCTATTCTTATCTGTAACCATAGCCCTTGCCACAAAATTTCCTTAAGATCACAGAGCCACCTCCTCCAAAATAATGGCCACTAGCCTCACTACAGCCAACTGCCTAAACTCTTCCTCCCCCCAACCCCCTACACCAACCATGCCTTGAACTTGGACTGCCAGCACACTGCTTAACAGAGATGGGAGTCAAGGAGACCACCCCACTGCCCCCAAGGTTAACTCACCAGCCAATGGTCTTCAGCTTCCTCAGACAGTGGAATATCAGCCTAGTTGGTCTCCTGGGAGGGTGGCCAGACTGTAGGAGTTGTCTCTGCCCACCCACCTCAGGTCACTGCAATATGCAGCCACTGCTATCCAAGGGATGGCTTCTCAGGACCCTACAGAGTTTACTGCTCCCTCATGTACATATATTTCACTAGATAACTGTGCCTCTCAATCTGAGATCTCATTTCCAAAACTTGCATTTTAGGATGGTCTTCATGCACCTCCCCACTGGAATCTTAAACTTTGAAGACCCTGAGATATCACACTGAGGACTCACCCCTGCACAGTATTAGGGCACACTTCCCACTATGCCCCCTACAGGCCCACCCTGGCACCTGCCCGCCTGGCCTGATCCATCTTCCCTACCTCCCTACCTACAGGTAGCTACACTGTGGACTGCCCATACTGCTCTAAACAGGTCCCCAGATTACCACTTTTCACCAGTCCCAAACCTCCAATTAGGCTCCTCTGCAGATGACAGCCAGTTTTCTGCTCAGTCTGACCACCCAGGCACTTCCTCTCCTTGTACTATTTCCCCTCTGCCACCCCCATGCTACTCCCTTCTCTAAAGACAGCCAGGACACTAACAGTGCAGTAGAGGAATGACACCTGTACTCCAAAATGACGGCTACTTCTTTCCTGTTTACCACCCTATCCCAGTCTTCCATCTCCCTACTTCCTGCCTACTCTGGCTTGTCAGAGGAGCACTGGCAGTGATCTCCATACCTGACAGCCAATGAGACAGCCCAGTCTTGCTCCACATTTGAGTGCCTCCCCCAGCCACTGGTGTTCAGCTGGAATTCCCTATGCAGAGTTGTGAGACTCTGGCATCTGTGCTGGTCCACCTCAGGCCCCCCTCGCTCTGTATCCCTCAACTTAAATCCAAGGCATGACTTATCAGGAGCCTCTCCAGCTTACTTTACTGTTCACAAAGGACCACATTTCTTACTAGACTCCCTTGACTCTCCTTCCTGACTCCCATTTCAAAACTTCCTTTTCAGAATGGCCTTCACGATGTCTCCCCACACAAAACCTACACTTTGAAGACCCCAACACCTCATACTGTGGACTTATCCCTCCTCAGGACATCAGCCACTCTCCTCAGTAATCCCCCTACAGGTGCAGGGTACCATCTGCACCTCTGATCTAACCTGCCCTGCTGGTAGTCACTGAAATGCCAGCAATGCTCTCTGTCCCTAAGTGTGTCCCCTGATTACCTGTTCTCACCTGTCCTGAGCCTCCACTGAAGGCTCTTCAGCAGACGAGAGTCAGTTTTCTACACACTTTGACCACCCAGGTAGGATGGTCTTCACACCACCTCCTCATAGGAAACTTAAACTTTGAAGATGCTGAGACTTCATTCTGAGGACTCACCCCGGCACAGGAGCTAGGACAATCTACTCACCATGTCCCCTACAGGCCCAAGCTTGCACCTGCCCGTCTGGTCCACACTCACCTGCAGGTGGCCACTGCCAATCCTTCCGGAGGAGGTCCCCAGATTAACCAGTCTCACCAGTCCCGATCCTCCACTTAGGGCTCATCCACAGATAACAGCCAGCTTTCTTCTTAGTCTGACCAACCAGGCACTTCCTCATCCTAGACTACTTCACTTGTCCGACCCCTGTGCTACTCCCGTGGCTAAGAACAGCCAGGACACATAGAGTCTGCTCCTCCAAAATGGCGACCACTTCCTTCCTGTTTGCAGCCCTAACCTCCTCTTCCCCTTACCCCTTCCCAGCGTACTCTAGCTTGTCAGAGGAGTGCCTGCACTGATCTCCACACCTGACAGCCAAGGAGACCGCCCAGTTTGCTCCATTTTAGGTTGCCTCCCCCAGCAACTGCAGTTCAGCTGGAGTTCCTGAGGCAATGGCAAATCAGTCTAGGCTGGTGTACTCCTCCAATCGCCATACTCTGATGTCAGTGACCATCCACCTCAGGCCACCGCCCTCTGTGGCCCTCCACTTCCATCCAAGGCGTGGCTTCTCAGGAGCCTCCCCAGCTTACTTTCCTGCTCCCAAAGGACCACACTTCTCACTAGACTCCCCTGACTCTCCTCCCCCACTTCCTGTTTCAAAACTTGCTTTTTAGGATGGGCTTCAAGTTGAGTCTCCACACCAAACCTGCACTTTGAAGACTGCCATGGTTCACACTGAGGACTTAGCCCTCCTGAAGACCTCAGGCACTCTTCTCTCTATTACCCCTACAGGCACAGACTGGCATCTGCCCCTCTGGTCCACCCCCCACTGCTCGCTGCAAGTCACAGGAATGCCATATTGCTCTCTCCCTCCTCCCCCTCCCACCAGTATGTCCCCATATTACCAGGTCACTTCACTCCTAGGCACCACTGAAAATTCATGACCACCTGAATATGTGAAAGCTAGCTTTCTGCTCACTCTGACCAGCCAGACAATGCCTATGGTTGGACTACTCCTTGAGACTGACCCCGCCAAAAAGTTCCTGGAGAGCAAAGAGCAGGCTCCTCCAAGGGCAGCCACTAGCCTCACTTTGGGAGCCCCTCCTCTCCTCACCCAGCTCAAGCCTCTATAGGTGTCAGAGGACTGCCAGAGCACTGCTCTGCAGACATGTCCTACTCAACAGTCACTGGTGTTCAGCTGGAGTTCCTGTGGCAGAGCCATGTCAGCCTAGGCTGGTCTCCTTTGCAGGTGGCCAGACTGTGGCTTCTTTGTCTGCCCACCTCAGGCCACTGAACTCCATAGCCGTCCACTTCCATCTAAGGGATGACTTCTCAGGGACCTCCTGAGCTTACACTACTGCTCCCAAAGGACCACACTTCTCACTAGACTCCCCTGACTCTCCTCCCCCACTTCCCAATTTCAAAACTTGCCTTTTAGGAGGGGCTTCAAGTTGAGTTGCCACACCAAACCTGCATTTGAAGACTGCCATGCTTCACACTGTGGACTTAGCCCTCCACAGGACCTCAGGCACTCCCCTACAGGCACAGGCTGGTCTCTGCCCATCTGGTCCAACCCCCCCCCCCACTGGTGGTGAGTCAGTGGACATCCCACAATGCTGCCTTCCCCTCCCCACCTCCACCAGTATGTCCCCATATTACCAGATCTGTTCAGTCCTGGGCCTCTACTGACAGCTCCTGTGCTGGATAGCTTTAGTGTCAACTTGACACACCTGGGTTGAGGGAGTCTCAACTGGGGAATTGGCTCCATTGGATTGGCCTGTGGCCATATTTGTGGAGTATGGTCTTGATGGTCGAGCAGTGTGGGAGAGCCCAGCCCACAATGAGTAGTGCCTACCTGGGCAGGTTGTTGTGTACTGTATAAGAAGGCAGACTGGGCATGAATCAGGGGAGCAAGCCAGTAAACAGTATTCCTCCATGGCCTGTGCTTCAGCTCCTGCTTCCAGGTTCCTGCCTTGAGTTACAGCTTTGGGCTCCCTAAGTGATGAACTGTGACCCAGGAGATGTAAGGAGAATAAACCCTTTCCTCCCCAAGTTGGTGTCGGTCAAAGTGTTTTGTCACAACAAGGGAAGAAAAACTAGAACAGCTCCTCACCACCTCAGCGAGTGAGAGCCAGCTTTCTGCTCACTCTTAGCAAGCAGACACTTCCTCTGGTTGGATCTCCCCGCATCCAACCCCAGTGCTATTCTTTCTCTATCACTAGAGCCCTTGTCACAAAAGTTCCTGGAGACCACAGAGCCGGCTTCTCCAAAATGGCAGCCTCACCTCACCACCCTTGTAAGCCAACCCTGGCTTGTCCTTGGACAACCAGAGCACTGCTCAAGAGAGACAGGAACCAAGGAGACCACCCAGCTTCCCCCAGCTTAGGAAAACTCACCAGCCAAAGGTGTCCAACTGTCTCTCCTCAGGCCATGGGATATCGGCCTAGTCTGGTCTCCTGGGTGGGTGGCCAGACTGTGGTTGGTCTCTGCCTGCCCACCTCAGGCCACCACAATATGCAGCCACTGCCATCCAAGGGATGTCTTCTCAGGAGCCTACAGAGTTTACTGCTCCATGCAGTCTGCTTTTTCCATTAGACGCCCCTGCCTCTCTGCCCCATATCACACTCCAAAACTTGCTTTTTAGGATAGTGCTCACATCACTCCCCAGAGGAAACTTGGAAAATGCTGAGACATCACACTGAAGACTCACCCCTGCACAGGAACTAGGACACATTTCCCACTGTGCCCCCTACAGGCCAACATTGGCCCCTGCTCCTCTGGTCCATCTTCCCCTACAGTTGGCTATCCAGTGGACTGCCTGCACTGCTCCCAGAATAGTTCCCCAGATTACCAGGTCTCACCAGTCCCTAGCCTCCACTTAGAGCTCTTCTCCAGATGACTGCCATTTTGCTCAGTCTGACCACCCAGGCACTTCCTCTCCTTGGACTACTTATCCTGTCCAACCTCGTGCTCCTTCTATTGCTAAAGACAGACTGGACACAAAGGGTCTGATCCTCCAAAATGGTGGCCACTTCCTTCCTGTTTGCCACCCTAACCCCTTCTTCCCACTATTGTCCCTTCCCTGCCTACTCTGGCCTATCAGAGTAGTACTGACAATGATCTCCAGACCTTACAGCCAATGATATGGCCCAGTTTTGCTCCATATTAGGGTGCCTCCCCCAGTCACTGGTGTTCAGATAGAGTTCCTGAGGCAGTGGCAAGTCAGCCTAGGCTGGTATCTTCTACCAGTAGCAAGACTCTAGAGTCTGTGCCCGCCCACCTCAGGCCACCACACTCTGTAGCCCTCCATTTCCATCGAAGGGATGACTTCTCAGGGGCCTCCCCAGCATACCTTACGGCTCCCAAAGGACCACACTTCTCACTAGTCTCTCCTGAATCTCCTCACCCACTTCCCAATTCAAAACGTTTTTTAGGATGTGCTTTGAGTTGAGCCGCCACACCAAACCTGCACTTCTGAAGACTGCCATTCTTCACACTGAGCACTTAGCCCTCCACAGGGACCTCGGGCATTCTTCTCTCTATTCTCCCTGCAGGCGCACTCTGGCTTCTGCTCCTCTGATCCACACTTCCTTGCCTGTTGTAAGTCAATGGACTTCTGGCAATGCTCTCTGCTCCCCCCCACCAGTATGTCCCCATATTACCCAGTCAGTGTCGGGCCTCCATTGAGCTCTCCTCACTGCCTCAGCATGTGAGAGCCAGCTTTCTGCTCACTCTGACCACACACACAGTGCCTCTGGTTACTCCCAGTGACTGACCCTAGTGCTACTCTTCTCTGTAACCACGGCCCTTGCCACAAGACTTCCTGGAGAGCACAGAGCCGGCTCCTCCTAAATGGCACCCACTAGCCTCACGTCGGCTGCCAAAACTCCCCTTCTGCCCCCCACACCCTTCTGCCCACCCATTGGACTGCCAGCATACTGCTCAACAGAGATGAGAGCCAATGAGACCACCCTGGTGCCCCCAAGTTAAGGTGACTCACCAGCCAATAGTGTTCAGCTGGCGCTCCTCAGGCAATGGAATACTGCCCTAGTCTGGTCTCCTCCGTAGGTGTCCGGACTGTGGGTGGGGTCTCTGCCTGCCCAACTCAGGCCATCACAATATACAGCCATTGTCGTCCAAGGTATGGCTTCTCAGGAGCCTACCGAGTTCACTGCACTGCCTGTCTCACTAGATGCCCCTGCCTCTCTGCCCCAGATCCCATTCCAAAACTTGCCTTTTAGGAGGGTCTTCACATCACCTCCCCACAGGAAACTTAAACATTCAAGATGTTGAGACCTCACACTGAAGACTCACCCCTGCACAGGAACTAGGGCACACTTCCCACTATGCTCCCTATAGGCCCACCCTGCCTCCTGCCCATCTGGTCTCCCCAGCCCTGAAGGTGGACGGCCAGCACTGCTACCTGAGTAGGTCCCCTGATTACCGTGTCTCGACAGTCCAAGACTCCACTTAGGGCTCTTCAGCAGATGACTGTCAGCTTTCTGCTCAGTCTGACCACCCAGGCACTTCCTCTTCTTGGGCTACTTCCCTTGTCCCACCCCCTAGCTACTCCTGTTGGTAAAGTCAGCCAGAACACAAAGGTCCTGCAGAGCAATGAGCCTGCTCCTCCAGAATGGTGGACACTTCCTTTGTGTTTGCTGCCCTAATCCCCTCTTCCCCCTGCCCCCTTCCCTGCCTACTTTGGCTTGTCAGAGGAGTACTTGTACTGACAGCCAAGGAGACCTGCTAATTTTGTTCCATGTCAGGGTGCCTCCCCCAGCCACTGGTGTTCAGCTAGAATTCCAGAGACAGAGGCAAGTCGGCCTAGTTTGGTGTCCTCTGCCAGTCACCAGAGGCATCTGTCCCCACCCACCTCAGACCCCACACTTTGTAGCTCTCCACGTAAATCCAAGGCAGGGATTCTCAGGGGCCTCTCAAAGGACCACACTTTTCATTAGATTTCCCTGACTCTCCTCCCCTAACTCCCATTTCAAAACTTGCCTTTCAGGATGGCCTTCACAATGTTTCGCCACACAAAACCTACACTGTGAAAACCTAGCGCCTCATATTTTGGACTCCTCAGCACTTCAAGCACTCTCCCCACTAGTCCCCCTACAGGCGTAGGGTGGAATTTGCACATCTGATCTATTATGCCTTGCTGGTAGCTAGTCACTGAAATGCCAGCAATACTCTCTGCCCCCACGTTTGTACCCTGATTATCATTTGTTGAGTGTCCTGAGTCTCCACAGAAGGCTCTTCAGCAGATGATAGCCAGATTTCTGCACACTTTGACTGCCCAGGTAATGCCTCAGGTGGGACTACACCCCACCTCCCACCCCACTGTTATTCTTCTCTATAAGCACAGCCCTTGCCAAAAATGTTCCTGGAGAGCACACAGCTGGCTCTTCCAAAATGGTGGCCACCACCAAAACTCCTCTTCCTCCCCCTTGCCCTACACCCACTGTGGCTTGTCCTTGGACTGCTAGTGCAGTGCTCAACAGAGAAGGGAGCCAAGGAAGCCACTCCGCTACCCCCAAGTTAGGGTGACTCACCAGCCAATGGTGTTCAGCTGGCACTCCTCAGGCAGTGGAATATCGGCCTAGTCTGATCCACCCTCCCTTACAGGTGGACCGCTTGCACTGCTCCCCAAGTAGGTCCCCAGATTACAGGGTCTCTCCAGTACCAAGCTGTGGGAAAACTTAGAGTGGGTTGGATTCTAAGCCGATGGTACCTCCCTGGCCACACCCATGGGGTGGAGTGTAGTGAAGAAAAAATTTAGCATTGGGACCTGAGAATTGAGTCACGATAGATATTTAATCGGACATGTTGGAATAAACTCTCTCTGTGTGATTGAACCTCCACCTGCCTACACGTGGTTTGCTTTTCTGCACGGTCTTCCCACATGGGTAGTCCCTGCAGCGACCCCACAAATGGCATCCAAATGTGGGACAGAAGGAAACTTTCACAACTTAGGTATGCATACCCCTAAATCTTGCCCTTTTCTTCTCTTTCTCCTCTCTCTCCTGATATCTATCTGTTGTGGTGGAGCCGTCTTTCCTGCTGGTTTTGGTGAATGGGACAGCAGTCTGAGAACATGTGGCTTTGTACACATGGAGAACCTGCCTCTGATGCCC
The DNA here is from genome assembly GCA_009823505.1 of Rhizomys pruinosus. Taxonomy (NCBI): domain Eukaryota; kingdom Metazoa; phylum Chordata; class Mammalia; order Rodentia; family Spalacidae; genus Rhizomys; species Rhizomys pruinosus. The sequence goes on from VZQC01003336.1 coordinate 138,040, forward strand.
CTCAGACGGAGCACAGGGAGCATCCAGTGCCTACCAGGCATGTGCCTCCTTGCATGGTCACTCCTGCAGGCTATAAAAGCCAGTGACCTCAAGGCCAAATTTAATATTGAGCCTTAGCAGTTATGTTTGGCCTTAAAACAATTTTTCATAATTCTACAGGTCTGAAAAACTTTCTGGTTTTAAATCCCATCCCCCCAAAGAAAGACTCCTGCTGCAGGCTCCTCAAGTTTGATTCCAATCTTGTTTGTATGTAGATTTTCTCCCAGTAGCTCTGCTCGACCTGAGCACACTTCTTTCTGTTGTAAATTAAGGCCTTTCACAGAACCGCCCTCCCCCAAGAGCAGCCTCTTGCAGATAATTTCAAGCATTGGTCATTTTTCTCTTCAATTTTGTATACAAAATCTGCTTTTAGATAAAAGTGTGTTGCTCTCTTGTCTTCTTATGGGATTTCTCTAAATCTAACTTCTTACCTAAAACCTCTCCAACCGGCTATTTGTAGATCCAAACTTGGGATTTATTTTAGTTAACAGTAATTCAAATCCATTTCAGCATGCTTAACTTAAAGTGTAATATTTTTGCTTAACGCCAGATACCCTAGATATGATTGATTTAATTTTATCTTGCTCCTTTTAAATGTGTTTCACCTTAAAAATCTCTTCTCAAAGAATTCTAGATCACACGTAGTCTGAGCTCTGGCCTGGTGCCATAAACCTGCTTGCTGTGCATGCATATCAGCTGCCCCACTGAGCATATGGTTTCTAAACCATGCCCACTAAATTTTGAATTTCGGTAACATCCTTTTGATTTCAGCACTTTGAAAACAAGATAGATGGATTTCTAGGAGAAGATACAGGCCTTGAAGTTCTAACAACAAACTTGTTCCAATAAATAGTATTTTTAAGGACCATTGGTAAAAGTCTCTTTAACAAAGTAAATTGATATTTTGGTTCAATTTAAATGAAAAATTTTTTGAATAAAACTGTTTTATGTTCCTTTAAGCCCATCTTCAAGTTGTGTGTATGTTTGAGTGAATGTGACTTCCCGCTTTTAATTCATTATAATCCTACAGGTTTAAATCTATTTAGCTAACTATAAAAAAAATAGATTAAATTCATAAAAAATGTTTGTTATACGCCTTTGTGTTAACAATTTTAAATTGGGTTTATAGTATGCATATTATTCAGTTTAATGATAGATTATTGTTAATATTATTAGTAATTGTTATTAATGGTTATAGTTAGTTATTAAATATAATTAATAATAATTGATAAAATTCAGTCTAATGGTAAATTGTTCATTGTTGTTGGCTATTATTATTGACAATTATTCATAATAATTATTAGTGACTAATAATAATTAATAATAATTAATAATAATTAATAATGGTTTTAATTGTGATTATGGATTATTATTATTATTCCAAAGTCCTTAATAATAAGACATGATGGATCAGGCCTGTCTACTTTTGGAAATCCTCAATATTTAGATTTGTAAATAACATAGGTAGAATTTAGGCATAATTAACCAGGAGGGATAGGATAGGGAAAGAATAGTAAACTTTAGATATAGTTAGTTGAAGGCAAGTAGTTGTAAATGGGCCTAAAATGTGGCATATGGATCTCAGCTGTTTCATGCATTACTAGGATATTTATTCTAATTATGTAAAAATAACCCTATAACAAATTATAAAAATTTCATGTTTTTCATTGGACATCAAACAATATGGCTTTCTTCTCTTACAGGTCAACCTAACATCTTTATTATGTATGTATGTATGTATGTATGTATGTATGTGTGCGCACACATGTATATGGATGTGTGTACTTGTGTTCTGAGTATATTTTAATGTTAACAGCCATGATACCAGTAAAAACATTGCCTCTGAGTTGGAACGTGGCCCTTCCTTCTCAAGACACAAATTTATATTAAACAGCCAAAACATAATCAATATCAACAAAGGTTATGGGTTATCTATTAAAAATCTTAAAATAATGAATCTACACTGCCACCTACTGCTTACGCCCTTTCAACATCTAAAACAAAGATGCAACCAGGTTTTCATTGTATTAAAGTGTTAATAAGTTTTGGGGTATTTGGAAATAAAAAAATAAAACGTATAAAAATTTAAAAATAAATAAATTGAATTCCACTTAACATCATTGCGGAATTTGTGGCTGCCATTTTTTAATTTTTTGCAGGCTGGGCCTGCATGTTGTTGAAATGACCAGTGGGTAGTTGGTGTTGAGGCCTGTGAGTGACCAGTTGGTTTGGAAAAAGGCTCCCTTTGCGGACCACCAACCTGAATAGCTGGTGTGAAATTCCTGTCCTGAGCTTGTGCAGGTGAAAACTTTCAGCCAAAAGTGGGATACGTGTTTCGTGGTCCCAGGCTAAGGACGCGAATAGGAAATTACCTCTCCGGTCAGGTCACGGAAGTGACTGACTGTCCTCTACACAATGAGGCCAGTTCCCCACACTGTCCAGAAAGTGGTCACTGTGCATCCCTTTCCCCTTAGCAGGATTGCGTTGCACCTGTTTGACAAAGGAAGCTTCCTAGAAGCTCCCACAAAAACAAAAACAAAAAACAACAACAAAAAAAATCAAGATGGTAATGATGGTAACAACTTCTCATGGGGCATATCTAGCCAGTCTTTAATTAACTGGTAGACATAAGAACTGTAAAAAAATTTTTTAATTTATTTTTATTGATGCATTATGTATTTCATACATCATTTTCCAATTCAGTTCAGGCATATATCCCCTTCCCTCCCCCCCACCCCTACCCATCGCAGATCGTGCATTCTGCTGTAAGTTTTCTGCATCTTTCTCTGCTTTTTTGTTTTGTTTTGTTTTCATTTTTTTAATAATAGGTGATAATTTGTGAGTACAAGCATCCTTCATGTAAAACCAATTTGCAAGCAGTTGTGCCCAAACCCACACAGC
>VZQC01003336.1:142263-187215 GCA_009823505.1 Rhizomys pruinosus
CAGTTATAAAAAAATTTTTTTTATATTAAGAGCTACATATTGTAAAATCTTTAAAGCAGGTTTACATGCCAGGCCTGGAGAAGGCCAAGAGCTTGGAGTAAGATAGTTATTAAAATCCACTTTTTAAGGTTTGCAGTTTAAAATGGTAACACATTTGAACTAATTGGGAATCTAAACTGTTGTTTTATACATAATCTGTATTGATTTTCCAACAATCACTTTGGGGTTAAGGTACACAGATTGTCTCTATATTTTTTCTGTGCTATACAGTATCACTTTGTAACATTTTTCCTTTACTTGTAGGACAACTTAGGCATCTATAAATCAAAACATAAAAATTAAAAAGAAAAACAAAAAGAGAGAGATCATATAATATTCCTTCTGTATTGCAAACCTTTCGATAAATTTTCAATTTTGAGGTCTTGAATCTAACAATGGGAGGAGATTTGTATGTTCCCACAGGTAAAAACACCAATCTAAATGCCTGAAAATGTACAACATTTGGCTGTGCAGGATGGACTGGGAAAATCCAGCAGAGAGGCTGACCCATCTGAACATGAAAGCACAAGGAACATCAGACTGCCTGTATCACAGACACTGAGCATCTCTCTGAATTCTATTTGTGGTAACTATTCATAATGTGCCCTAATGAAGTTTACCTTCCAGATGTTGAGAAACCTTCCTATCTCTCCCTTTTTGTAGGAAAAATAGAAACACGATGGTAATGAAGTCATTCCCTAAATGTAAATTAGAGCCAAATATAATAGTAAAGTCTTTATAAGCAGTGTAATTAAGCAAAATATATTAATACAGGAGAGCTCTGATATCAGCAATGGATTATTCTGCCAAGGAGATGTTAGCTGGGGGATCCAAGCCCCCCAAATTATAAAGGCCTTTGCCTATAAAAATGGGATATCTGCAAGGAGAAAGGTGGTAAGTCCCTGTTGTTGAAGACCTGGCATAAGCATGAAAAAATGTATTGAGATATCGCTTGCTCATGTGCAGTTGGCCTCTGAAATGCCAGAGAGTGTTACCAAAGGCCACTAATGCAATAAAGCCAAATATTGGTCTCTTTGAGTCAAGCAAGGATCCTCTGTCAGTATCAGCTACACCTCAACTGCCTGGAGATATTGTGCAACAGTGGCAGCCATGTGTCTATATATATCCCAAATCTCCTTAGAGGAATAGCTCTCTCCTTAGAGGAATAATTCATGGCTGATGCCACAAGCTTACGTCCTCTATTGGTTAGGAGATGATATAAGCCACAGTAAAAACTTGTCACCCTTTATAGAGAAACCAGTTTGTGGATTAGCATACCATCCATACATCTGTGTCTGTGCTCACAGCTTAGCTTGCCATAATAATAATGTTTAAATGCCCGTACATCTAATTGCTTGTGCTTTGTTAAAAGGATTAAAAAGGTACCCTGGATAAGCTGTCAATCCATGAAGGGGAACAACCTGAACAGACTAGAGTCCAAAACGACATCTCCAGAGAAAACAGACTGTTTTGCTTCTCACCCACTTGTGCCTCTTTTCCAAAGCCTAGGGAAAACTTGTGGAAGAGGAGGCATGGTAGAATGCAAGGGCTGCAGAGAGATTAGGGTAAATCGTGAGACTACAGCAATATACACTGGACTGTTATTTGATCAACATGCTTGTGCATGCAAGCTTCTCTAATTGCACTATGGGAACCTTGGGTTGTTCAAAATGTGAACATAGATACTTGCTAATTGGTTTTACATGAATGTTACATTCATTGCTTATGCTTGATAATCAGGTTACTTCATGGTTGGGATTTTTGGATATTAATTGGCCTTAGTGTGAAAATAAAATTTTAGGTCTGACCTGTCCTCCACTGCCTAGCACTCAAAACAGGTTTGAGCAGGTGGCTATTTAAAACTCAGGTTCCTTTAGGTTGTTAACCTCACCCATGGGCTCCCCTGCCTTTCAGAAAAAAATAAAAAAAAAAATTAAAAGGGTGAGATGTGGAAAAACTTAGAGTGGGTTGGATTCTAAGCCGATGGTACCTCCCTGACCACACCCTTGGGGTGGGTTCTAGGCCAATGGTACCTCCCTGGCCACACCCATGGGGTGGAGTGTAGTGACGAAAAGATTTAGCATTGGGCCCTGAGAATTGAGTCATGATGGATATTTAAAGCAGACATGTTGGAATAAACTCTCTCTCTGCATTCGAACCTCCACCTGCGTACACGTGGTTTGCTTTCCTGTGTGGTCTTCCCACATGGGTAGTCCTAGAATTAGTGGGCTCCACTAGAAATCCCCGATGGCAACCCCACACCAAGTCTCCACTTAGGGCTCCTCAGTGGAAAACTGCCAGCTTTTTGCTCAGGCTGATGCACTTCGTCTCTTTAGAACTATTTCCCCTTTCCGATCCCCGCCCTCCACCCCCTACTCCGATCTGTAAAGACAGCCAGGACACAAACGGTCCTGCAGAGCAATGAGACCGCTCCTCGAAAATGGCGGCCACTTCCTTGCAGTTTGCGGCCCTAACTCCCTCTTCTCTCCTGAACCCTTCCCCGCCTACTCTGGCTTGTCAGAGGAGTACAGGCACTGATCTCTAGACCTGACAGCCAAGGACACAGCCCGGTTTTACTCCATGTTAGGGTGCCTCCCCCAGCCATTGGTGTTCATCTGGGGTTCCTGAGGCAGTGGCAAGTCAGACCAGTCTGGCCTCCTTAGTTGGTGTACTGGATTCTCAGTCCACCTACCTCAGGCCACCCCAATCTGTAGCCCTCGACTAGGATTCTAAGGATAGCTTCTCATGACCCTCTGAGGATCCACTTTTCACTAGGCTCCCCTGCTTCTCCCCAACTTCCCTTTCAAAACTTGGTTTTTAGGATGTTCCTCATTTTGTCTCCCACACCTAACCTGCACTCTCAAGAAGATTACCCCTAAAGCTGGCAACATAGGCCTCCACACAAACCCCGGCAGTCTTCTCACTCCCCACTACAGGCGCAGCCTGGCACCTGCCTGTCTGGTCTGCCCTGGCCAGCAGATAGAGGATTAGTGGCCTCTTGGTACTAATTCATGAGTATGTCCCTAGTTTGGGGGGCTCTTATCTGGACTGAGCCTTCAGGTAGAGCTGGCCACAAAAGCACTAACCCTACTTGTCCAAAATGGCTGCCACTTGCTTTGCGTTTGCAGCCATAACACGCCACCTCCCCTACCCCACCCCCGCCACGGCTTCCAGCACTGCTCTACATAGAAGAGAGCCAAGGAGATGACCCAGTGTGTCCTCCAGTTTGGCGTCTCACCAAACACAGGCATCCAGCTGTCCGTTGGCCTAGGCAGCACAGTTTGGGGCTCACCATTGAGCAGAAGTCAGCCTCAATCACTTCCTAGCAGAGTGGAAGTCACAGAGCTGCAGTATCACGTGGGGTCTAACTACCAATATTCCAGGACTGGTTACAAACATCTGAATCTGGGTCTGGGGCCGGGAAGCCTGAATTTTTTTCTATAATATGTCTCATTTCTTGTTTTCAAAACTAAATCTGGTATAATACTAATATAACAACAAATGAAGTCATTACCTACTAAAGAACTACTAAAGTTAGAGATAGCTACTTCTGAAAAGCTATAAGGAGAAACCAAAAAATTAAAATCACAAGATAAAAGAGTCATTTAAATATTCCAAATGTCAGGAAAATGTTTTATAGAATACAGCAAATTGTAAATACAGAGGGAAAAATAATCAATCTGTATTTTTTTATTATTTATTTATTTATTTATTTATTACTTTTTATGTGTATGAGTGTACTGTCTGCATGTAGGTTGGTGCACCTGTGTCATGCAATGTTGCAGAGGTCAGAGGAGGGTGTCAGATTCCCCTTGGAAGTGCAGTTAAAGATGGTTCTTAGCTGCCATGTTGGTGCCGGGGATCAAACCCAGGTCCTCTGTAAGAGCAGTCAGTGCTCTTAACCACTAAGCTATCTTTCCAGCCCCATCAATCTCTATTTTTATGTTTCCTTAATATGTTAGACTTGGTCCCTTAGACTAAACAATGTTATTATTTTAATTTAGGTATAATCCTATTATATGTCCCATAGAAATATTATGTTATATACATAGGTCAAAATAAAAGGCCAGATCTGGATCATGATCTAATTGGTTTGATATAATCCAGGAGTTTCTTCTGTAATCGATTTGCCAGCTATTTTTCCTCTCCTGAAGACTGACTGCTATCTTGCCTACAACTGAGTCTCACCTACACCCAATTCTAGGACTAAGTGTTCCTGAAAACGTGGGAATAATAATATGTGGCCCCAGCAAGCACAAAATGTGATGCTAGGTGAAAAGAGGAAACTGTGAATGAAAATTCCCAGAAAAATCCTGCACCTTCACTAAGCTTCCTGCAAGGCTGCTCAATGACTGAGGAGAGTTTCAAATGTTGGAGATTCAGAGCCTATTTACACTTTGTTTTAGGCCCTGTTTCTTCCCCCTAAATAGCCATAGATTTCCCATCACTTCATCTGACCTAACATCCTGAAACTAACAGATAAAAAAACCTTTGAAATGTGTTACTTTAGCAGACCACCAGATTTCACAAATCAAAAACCTAAGAATGTCTTCAAGATAGCATGTGAGACCTATAGTAGGATAACCCTGCATGGCTGTGACCTGCCACCTGGGTATATCCACCAATGTATTTGAAAAGATGTCTTGATTTAGGGCCTTTTTTGTTCTATTACAATAAAACTGTAATGTAACTGTTACCATGCAGGAACATGGTATTTAAGAAAACCTAAATCTGTGTTCCCAGGCCATGGTCACTAATATTTGGCTTTAGAATAAACTATATCTTCACCCTTTAAAATATTTTATTTCTAAAAAATATTTTTATTTGTTATTTTTATGGACTGTGTACAAGTGTGTTCCCTGCCTGTAGAGATCCCACATGTGGCATGCAATGCCTCCATAGATCAGAAGAAGGCATCAGCTCCCCTGGAACTGGAGTACAGATGGCTGGCAGCTGCTATGTGGGTGCTCTTAATTGAATCTGAGTATTCTTAAGAGCAGACAGTACTCTAAACCTCGGAGTCATATCTTCAGCCCTAAGAGGATTTCTTTTTTTTATTTTTTTTATTAATTTTATTTATTTATGTATGTGTATGAATGTACTGTCTGCATGCAAGTTTGTGCACCCCTGTCGTGCAATGCCGCGGAGGTCAGAAGAGGGTCTCGGATTCCCCTGGGACTGGAGTTCTCCTGGAATTGGAGTTTCAGACGGTTCTCAGCTGCCATGTGGGTGCTGGGGATCGAACCCAGGTCCTCTGCAAGAGCGGTCGGTGCTCTTAACCGCTAGGCCATCTCTCCAGCCCCGAGGATTTCTTGACATTGAACAGTTTTTAAGATGTTTCTCAGCCATCTCTAATTCATCACTTGTGAAGTCTCTGTTTAGTCCCTGTTCTATAGATTACCTACTCACTTGAATTTTTTCTTTTGCTATACATAAGCTCGTTAGATTCTAGAAATTCTATTCATCTGTGCTGAGTCTTGTTCAGGAAGTCCTTTTCTGTGTCTATAAGTTTCAATGTATTCCTTACTTTCTCTTCTGCATATTCAGAGTATCATGTCTTATGCTGAGGTCTTTCATTGTGTTTGGTGAAAGAAAAGATTCTGGTATACTCTACATGTAGAAGAGCACACTTTGTTGAAGGAGCTCTGTTTTCTCCAATGGATATTTTTGGCTCCATTTTGTAGGATGCCATCTTCACAATAATTATTATATCAATACATGAGCATGGGAGATCTTTCTATGTTGTTTTGTTCTTCAATTTTCCTTCAGTGTGTTAATGTTTTTATTACATAGATCTTTTATTTTCCTTGTTATATTCATAGAAAACATTTTATAATTTTTGAGGATGTCATGAATGGGATAATTTTCCTGGTTTATTTCTCAGTATGTTTGTTTTTGGTATAAAGAAAGGCTGATTTTTGCATGTTAATTTTTATTCAGCCAATTTGGTACATACATTTATCAATGCAAGGGCTTTATATTGAAGTCTTTAAAGGTATTTATGCATTGAATCATACAATCTGTAAGTAATGATACACTGATTTCTCCTTTTTCCAATTTCTGTCCCCCATATCTCTTTTGCCTGTGTATTGCTTTGGTGAAAATTTCAACCAGTAATAAAAATGAAGATAATAGACATCCCTCATTCCTAGTTTTAGTGAAAATGCTTAAAAATTTTCAGATTAGTGTGATGGTTATTGCCTAATTATTTATTGGATTTATTTTTTTCCTCAAAGACAATTTTTATTGAAAATTTGTACATTTCATACAAAGTTCCAAATCAAATCTAGACCATGCCCCCTTCTCTGCACCACTACCCCACCAGAGCTCATACATTCTGCCAAACATGTGTTTCATCTTTTTCTCAGTCTCTCTCAAAATTCTCAAAGCAGAAGTTTATTGTTTTGAATAGTTATCACTTATTGCTAAAAAATGGAAAAAAAGCCTTTAATCCTAGCATTTGGGAGGCAGAGGCAGGTGGATCTTTGTGAGTTCAAGGCCAGCCTGGTCTACATAGTGAGTTCCAGGAAAGCCGGAGCTACAGGGAGACCCTGCCTCAAAAAGACCAAAAAAAAAAAAATGAAAAAAAAAAATGAGAGAAGACGCAGGACATTTAATGGCAGAAGCATGATCTGGGAAGGGGTGGGTGGGGTGGGGGGAAGGGAAGGGGAAATATACCTGAACTGAATTGGAAAAATGATGTATGAAATACACAAGCATCAATAAAAAATAAATAAATAAAATAAAAAGAAATTCACTGTTTCAGTTCTTTGACCCAGTCTTGTTGTTGTTGTTGCTCCCTCCAATATACATCATTCCAAAATATGCATATATGCATGCCACATATATCATAGGTTTTAACATCTTCAGCTTATGATTATTCTTTATTATGCTGAAAGATGTCATGTTTGAAATCTCTTTCTTGGCAGGCCCAAACTATCATCAGTTCTGATCTTCTGTTCTACACTAGGGTTTCCCCTTCCCATAGTCACAAAATGAGGTCCAGTAAGCACAATGTCCTTCTGGATCTTCCTTTTCTGGTTTTTGTGATACAGCCTGGATAAGTCTAACAATGGCAAATCTATCTGTGGAAGAGGCTGAAAACCAGTAGTTGTTCAGTCCACAAGCTGATGTCTCAGCAGTCGCCCATGTGCACTGAGGTTTGGAGATCTTAGAGAGACTGAAGTCTTCATTCCATATTGGAAGGTTAAAAAGCTGTGTCTCATGTCTTTGAAGGATGGAAAAGCAGTGGCAGCCTGAGTAGCTGTACTTGCATAAGACAGCAAACAAAACGTACTCTTTCTTCGTTTACTAAGATCTCAAGTTTTTATACCTGAAGTACAATTTCTCGGACTTACTAAATATTTATTTCTGGTATGCTTTCCTTTTGGATGTTTAAGGCCACACGATTACCCAGTTAACCAAGATTGTGTTTTCTCATCGGTTCAATTGAGGATCTGGTCCTCAAGGGCATTCAGGGTTTTTTTTTTTTTTTTTTTTTTTTTTTTTTTTTTTTTTTTTGGGGAGGGAGAAACCCAGGCTCATTTTGGCTTTTGATTTACCGGCTACATCCAAACAAGGACAAAGTCATGTCCTGCTAGACTAGGCTTCCCTTTTTGAAGCATGAGAAGACTTTCCTCTTTACAGACTGAATACTGGCTGAAGTCCCATTAATGGATCTCCACGACCTCCCTGCACAGGAAGACTGGTGACTCACATTTGCAAGGCATGTCAAGAGATCTCCCCATGCATTGTCCCCTGGGACTTAGTTGGCCTCTAAGGGCAAGGAACAAAGTTATCTCTTAAGATCCTCAGCTCAATTGGGCATTAACTACGGTCATTAAGCATCCAGAAAGGCTAAGTTACACCAGCCTGATACTTTTAACTACTGTGTGATATTTTAGAAAAGGCTTGGACAAAATCTCAAGCAGCTTTGTACAAAAAATACTAAGAAGCGAGATTTAAGGGCTAGAGTGTCTCCTGGGCTTCTCTGGGGGTCACAGCTCTGTGCCCTTTTGTGGGAGGGGTGCCTGGGCTTGCCCTTGCAGCTGGTTGGAGTTGGGTTTGAAGCCTCTGACTTTGTTGGAACCCAGAAGTCAAACAGGCAGGTAGATTTAGGGGCTAGAGTGTCTCCTGGGCTGCTCCGGGGGTTGCAGGTCTGTGCCCTTTTGTGGGCGGGGGCACCTGGTCTTGCCCTTGCAGGTGGTCAAAGTTGGGTTTGGAGCCTCTGACTTTATTGGAACCCGGAAGTCACTCGGGCAGGTAGATTTATGGGCTAGAGTGTCTCCTGGGCTGCTCGTGGGGTCACAGCTCTGTGCCCTTTTGTGGGCGGTGGCGCCTGGCTTGCCCTTGCAGCCAGTTGGAGTTCCTTTTGGAGCCTCTGACTTTGTTGGAACCTGGAAGTCACTCAGGCAGGTACTGGGGCATGGGCTAGGTCAGGCATACCCTCCACCCCGGCCCAGAAAAGGAATTGGTGAGAAAGTATCTAAGTGGCCTATTTTTTTTGGAGAACCTTCAGAACAGGAAGATAAGAGTGACTTAGGCTTGCAATATCAAATATATAGACAAAATTGAAAGCCTGAAACCTAGACAAGACAACAATCCATAAACATGGAGGAGGAAAGGGGAAAAAAAGCATCAGAAGGAGGCAAGCAAAACCATCCACTAACATAGTGAAAAGACATTTGTGATTTGAATCACAAAAGGGAAACCCACATGCCAGGGACATGAGGAAGGGAGAACATGGGAAAGGCACAGGATAATCTGGCACCAGGCTCTACCAAACCTGTAGGAGATAGCTACAATGGGATCCCCTTGGAGGTGACCCAAGGAACAGACTTAGAGGAATAATTGCAGACCTATGCAGAGAAATTAAAGAAAATAAAGAATTCAGAGAAATAAAGAGAGAGAATGAAAAACTCATAAAGGACCTAGAGAGATACACTGACAAACATTGTATCAAGGAACATTGTATAAAGGAACATTGTATAAAGGAACAGACTGACAAATTCCAGAAAGAACTAGAGGGAGAAAAAAACAAACTCCGAAAGGAAGTAGAAACACTGAAAAAGTAAGCCAACCAACTAAGTAAGGAGCACCAAGAAGAGATTGAGAAGCACCAAAAAGAGATTGAGAAGCTCAAAAAGGAAATGGAAATACTAAAGGAAACACAGAATGAAACAAAAAAGGAATTAGAATACTCCTCCAATCAAAAAGAAAGGAAAGGAAAAAGCTTCAGAGGTAGAAGGAGGAAGCAGAACAAAGAATATCAGATCTGGAAGATAACACAGAGCAATAAAAATGCTCAAATAAAGATTATGAAAAATTTAAAAATATACAAAAGTGGAACGACCAGAAAATATGGGACACTATGAAAAGATTAAATCTCCACATCATAGGAATAGAGGAAGGAGAAGAATCTCAAGAGAATAGTATTGATCAGATCTTCAACAGAATAGTAAATGAAAAATTTCCCAAACTAAAAACAGACAACCCATACAAATACAAGAAGCACATAGAACTCCAAATAGACGAGATCCAAAAAGAAACTCCCCATGCCATATCATAGTTAAAATTCTAGACACCCAAAACTAAACAAAATCCTGAAGGCTACAAAAGAAAAACAAGTCACATGCAAAGGAAAACCCATCAGAATTACAAGTGATTTCTCGGCACAAACCATGACAGCAAGAAGAGCATGGAGCAAAGCATTCCCAGTGTTAAAGGACTATGGACGCTAACCCAGAATACTTTACCCAGCAAAAATGTTGATTATAGTGGAAGGAGAGAGAAAAATATTCCATGACATAAACAAGATGACAGTATACATGTTTGGGAAACCAACTCTTCATAAAATACTTGAAGCAATTCAAAGGGAAGAAGAGAGGAGCAAAAATCCTCGAACACCTAGGAAGAGAAACTAATAAAAACATAACCATAGGAGTAAAATCAGAGGCTAGAAGCACAAATGGATGATAAAGTGAAAGGAAACATCATCCATATTTCAGTTATAACCTTAAATATTAATGGGCTAAGCTCCCCAATCAAAAGGCATAGACTGGGAGAATGGATTAGGAAACAAAGCCCATCTATATGCTGTCTACCAGAAACCCATCTCAATTTCAAGGATAGGCACAAACTTAAGGTGAAGGGATGGCAGAAAGTATTCCAAGCAAATGCTACAAAAAAGAAAGCAGGTGTTGCTATTCTAATATCAGACAAAATAGACATCAAAGCAAAAGAAATCAAAAGAGACAAAGAGGGCCATCACATCTTTATTAAAGGAACAATTGATGACGAAGATCTCACAATCGTGAATATATTTGCATCAAACTTTATAAAGAGAATCCTTCAGGATCTAAAGGCACAGATTAACCCCAGCACACTAATAGTAGGGGGCTTTAATATCCCATTAAGTCCCTTAGACAGATCAATAGGACAAAGGATAAACAGAAAAATCTGAACTAAATGATACAATATACCAAATGGACCTCACAGACATCTATCAAATATTTCACCCAAACACCAGAGAATACACTTTCTACTCAGCACCTCATGTAACATTCTCCAAAATAGACCAAACAATGGGACACAGGAAAAAATCAACAAATACAAAAAGGTTGAAATAATCTCATGCATTCTATCAGACCACAGTGCAAAAAAACTCAACATCAACACCAGGATAAACCCTACAACCTACAAGAACACATGGAGACTAAACAACACTCTCCTGAATAATGAGTGGGTCAAGGAAGAAATAAAGAAAGAAATAAAAACATTCCTGGAACTGAATGACAATGATAAAACAACACAGCAAAATCTATGGGACACTTTAAAAGCAATCCTAAGAGGGAAGTTTATAGCTCTAAGTGCCTACATTAAAAAAACAGAAAGAGCACAAGTGAATGATCTAACACTGCAGCTAAAAATACTTGAGAGACAACAACAAATGAACCCTAAACGGAGCAGACAAGAAGAAATAACAAAAATCAGAGCAGAGATCAATGAAATAGAAACAAAGAAAACCATACAAAAAATCAATGAATCCAAAAGTTGGTTCTTTGAGAGAATAAACAAGATAGACAGACCTCTAGCCCAGTTAACCAAAAGAAAGAGGGAACAACTCCAAATCAATAGAATCTGTGATGAAAGGGGAAATATCACAACAGACAATGAAAAGATCCAGACAATCATACGGGACTACTTCAAAAACTTATATTCTACTAAGTTTGAAAACCTAGAAGAAATGGATGAATATCTGAAATCCTGGGAATCACCAAAGCTCAACCAAGAAGAGATCGACAGCCTAAACAGACCAATAGTACAGGAAGAAATCGAAGATGTAATAAGCAGCCTCCCAACCAAAAAATGCCCAGGCCCGGATGGTTTCACGGCAGAATTCTATAAAATATTTCGAAAAGACTTACAACCATTACTACTTAAATTGTTTAGAAGGATACAAACGGAGGGACTTCTCCCAGAATCCTTCTATGAAGCCAGCATTACGCTACTACCAAAACCAGGGAAAGATACAACCAAAAAGGAGAACTATAGACCCATCTCCCTAATGAACACAGATGCCAAAATTCTAAACAGGATTCTGGCAAATCGCATACAGACTCACATCAAGAAAATCATCCACCATGACCAAGTTGGATTCATACCAGACATGCAGGGATGGTTCAACATACGAAAATCAATAAACATCATCAAACATATCAATGGACTGAAGGACAAAAACCACGCCATCATCTCAATAGATGCGGAGAAAGCCTTTGACAAAATCCAGCACCCTTTCATGTTTAAAGTCCTGGAGGGAATTGGTCTGGAGGGATCATTCCTCAATGTAATCAAAGCCATATACAGAAAACCCACAGCCAATATCATCCTAAATGGGGAAATGACAGAAGCATTCCCCTTAAAGGTAGGAACTCGGCAAGGCTGCCCCCTGTCACCACTCCTCTTCAATATAGTGCTAGAAACCCTAGCTAGGGCAATAAGGCAAGAAAAGGAAATTAAAGGAGTTCTAATTGGAAAAGAGGAAGTCAAGCTATCCCTTTTTGCTGATGATATGATTGTCTACCTAAGGGATGCTAAGAACTCCACCAGAAAACTCCTAGAAACGATTAAGAGCTTTGGTAAAGTGGCAGGATACAAAATAAACCTAGAAAAATCAGTAGCCTTTCTGTACACCAACAACAAGCAACTGAAGAAGGACTACAAGGAGACCTTCCCACTCACAATAGCCTCAAAAACAATAAAATACCTAGGAACAAACCTAACCAAAGACACCAAGGATCTCTACAACAAAAATTTTAAACCCCTGAAGAAGAAAATTGAGGAAGACATCAGAAGATGGACAAACCTCCCATGCTCATGGATTGGGAAAATAAATATAGTAAAAATGTCCATCCCACCCAAACTCGTATACATATTTAATGCAATACCAATCAAAATCCTCAAGAGCTTCTTCACAGGCTTGGAAAAAAATCCTCATTTTCATTTGATAAAAAAAAGACCCTGAATAGCCAAAGCAACTCTGGGTGAAAAGAGCAATATAGGGGGGGTTGCTCTATCAGACATCAAACTATACTACAGGGCTATAGTAATAAAAACAGCTTGGTACTGGCATAAAAACAGACCAGTTGTCCAATGGAATAAAACTGAAGATTCAAACCTGAGCACATACAATTTCAGCCACCTCATATTTGACAAAGGGTCCAAGAAGACACATTCGAGGAAAGACAGCATCTTCAGCAGGTGGTGCTGGCAAAACTGGATCACCACATGTAGAAGAATGAAATTAAACCCCTATGTCTTGCCCTGTACAAAAGTCAATTCAAGATGGATCAAAGACCTCAAAGTGAAATCCAAAACTCTGGAGGTGATAGAAGAGAAACGTGGCAGTAGATTACAGGACATAGGCATAGGAAAAGACTTCCCAAATCAGACAGCAGCTGCACAAGAAATAAGATCGACAATTGACAAAAGGGACCTCATTAAACTCAAAAGATTCTGTACATCAAAGGAAACAATAAAGGGAGTGAAGAGAAAACACACAGAATGGGAGGAAAGCTTCACAGAAGATATATCTCACAAAATATTAATTTCCAGAGTATACAAGCTATGCAAAAAGCAAAGAAGAAAGAAAACAAATGAATCACTCAAAAGATGGAGCAAAGAACTGAATAGAGACTTCACAGAGGAGGAATTAGAGATGGCTGAGAAACATCACTAATAATTAAGGAAATGAAAATTAAAGCCACCTTAAGATACCATTTTACTTAACTAAGACTGGCTAGGATCAAGAAAACAAAAGATGCCAAGTGCTGGAGAGGTTGTGGGGAAAGAGGAACACTCATCCATTGCTGGTGGGAATGTAAACTTGTACAGCCACTATGGAAAGCAGTGTGGAGGACCCTTAGAAGACTCAAAATGAGCTTACCATTTGACCCAGTCATGCCACTCCTGGGTATATACCCACAAGACTTATCTGACTGCAGTGATACATGCACAGCTATAATTATTGCAGCTTTGTTCACAATAGCAAAAGGCTGGAACTAACCCAAATGCCCCTCAACTAACGAGTAGGTAGAAGAAATGTGGTACATATAAACAATGTAATTCTATTCGGTGGTAAAAAAAAAAAAAGACATCATGAACTTCGCAGGTAAATCGATGGAGGTAGAAGACATCATGTTATGTAAAGTAACACAGTCCCAGAAAAACAAACGACAAATGGTATGCCTCATATGTGGATGCTAGTGCCAATAACTCAGTTACAAATATTTCTTGTGGAAAGGGATGCATATTAAAAGAACAACAGAAAGACTGCATCAGAAAACTGACTGAAATGGTGATTTGGGAAGGGTGGGAGGGATGGCGAGGGACATGGGTGTATATTTGATTAATGCATATTTAATTGATGTGAGTTCAGCAAGTATCCAGTTTTGCCCAGACTCTGTCTACAAGTTACATGTTGTCTTAGGAATAAGTAAAAGTAAATATGTGTATATTAAACAACATTGGTTTAAAGGCTCTGATAAATACGGCAATGCATCTGAGTTAATTGGAGATATAAGTTGCTGTTGTCCACATTTGTTTTACTTAAAATCTATATAACAATAACTTTGGGATTAGCACATATAAATGTTCTCTATAATTTTTCTGTTGTACAGTATCACCTTGTAGCATTCTCTTTCATCTATAGGCTGATTTAACTTAAAAATTAAGTTTGCTTCCCAAGTTAATCACATACAGTCACCCAAAACAGCATGGGTGAATTTGATGAAATCTGGGCCTTGATTCCACCCTATAGGTTTGTGTAATACAACTGCCTTTTTGAGACTAATGGGTCCAAAAACAAAAACCTAAAAGAAAAAATGGAGATACAGATAGACATGAAACCTTTTTGTCAAAAAACTTGCAATTCAAGTCTTAAAATTATGGGAAAAGATTTGTATGTTCTAACAAGTCAAAATGTCACCAACTTAACAGCTGAGAAAGAAAAGATAAAGCTTTGCACTGAGAAGGATATATGAGGAAGTGCCAGAAGAAATGTTGGCCCATCTGAATATTGAAAGGAAGAAAAGCCTCAGATTGCTACAAACATCAAACCCCTCTGTGGATCCTACTTGTAACAATTATTTATAATGTGACCTAATGAAATTTACCTTCTAGGTGCCGCAAAGGTTTTAATACGAGAGACTTTTTTAC
Organism: Rhizomys pruinosus; assembly: GCA_009823505.1. Taxonomy (NCBI): domain Eukaryota; kingdom Metazoa; phylum Chordata; class Mammalia; order Rodentia; family Spalacidae; genus Rhizomys; species Rhizomys pruinosus. Next base: position 157,018 of record VZQC01003336.1, read on the forward strand.
CTCCTCCCCCCTATAGAACAAGGAGAAATATGATGATGATGAGGTCGTTCTCCAACTGTAAATTAGAACCATCTGATATAGAGGTAATCTCTTATAAACTCATTAAAACTGCCTTCTTTAATGGACTAATAGACATAGGAACTGTGAAAAGGATTATTCTCTATTCAGAACCAAATATAATACTAAAGTCTCCTTAAGCTATGCACTTAAGCAAAATATATTAATACAGGAGCTCTGACATCAGCAATGGATTATTCTACCAAGGAGATGTTGGCCAGGGGATCCAAGGCCCCACAAAAGGTAAAGGGTCCTTGCCTCTAAACTGGGATATCTGCAAGAAGAGAGATGATAAAGCCCTGCTGTAGAAGACCTGATGTAAACATGGGAAAGATGTACTGAGACCACAATTGCAAGTGTACAGATGGTCTCTGGAATACCAGAGAGTGTTACCAAAGGCCACTAAACCAATAAAGCAAATATAGGTCTCCTTGAGTCAAGCATGACTCCTCTGTCAGCACCAGCTACACCTCACCTGTCTTGAAATACTGTGCAGTAGTGGCAGCCATATGCCTGTATATCCCAAATCTAATTGGCTATTAGCTCTCTCCTTGGAGGAATAACCATGGCTGATGCCACAAGCTTACATCCTCTAATGGTTAGGAGATGTTATAAGCCACAGTAAGACCCTATGGTATTTAACCAAAAAAATGTATTTCATGGATTAATACACCATCCAAAAATCTGTGTCTATACCAAAGTAACCTACCATAACAATTAGTACTGTTTAAATACCTGTATATCAAATTGCTTGTGCTTCATAAGTAGGATAGAAAGGTTATTCCTGGACAAACTGTCAGCCCATGAAAGGAAACAGCCATAATTTACCAGAGACCAAGACAACAGCTCCACAGAAAGTAGACTGTTCTGATTCTCATCCACTGTGCCCATTTTCTAAGCCTAGGGAACAATCTGCACAAATGGAGGCATGGTAGAATGTAAGGACTGCGATTGGGGTGAATGGTGAAACTACAGCAATATAGTCTGGACACTCATTTGATCAACTTGATTGAACATACAAGTCCCCCTCCACACTGGATGGTGTGACCCATGGGCTGTGTGGGTTTAGGAACAACTGCTAGGAAATTGGTTTTACATGAAGGATGCTTATACTCATCAATTTTTATTTAATGTTAAAAAATGAAAAACAAACAGAGAAAGATGCAGGACAGTTATGGCAGAATGCATGATCTGGGATGGGGTGGGGTGGGGTTGGGGGAAAAGAAAGGGAAATATGCCTGAACTGATTTGGGAAATGATGTATGAAATACACAAAGCATCAATAAAAAGTGAAAAAATATAAAAGAATGCATTCAAAATAATTTGTATAATGGGATCTGTAATATTTCACCCAAATAATAAATATTTTCCAAACAAGCTTAAAAAAAATAAGAACAACTCTCATAAAATAAATACTGTGGTAAGACATAATGTCATGACAAACTAGTTTTTTCCTCATTCTTTTGATCTTATATTACTCAAAAAATTTGTATACATACCCTCCAACTATATACCAATATTCCTAAATCTGAAAATAATGGATAGCTTAGTTCTAAATCTGTTAAGGGATTCACAATATAAGAGCACAGTTGTGGACTCCACCCCTCCAAGAAGACAGCCAAAATAGTTTTCACCAGCCAGAGGGCTACAACACTGGCACGGTGTCTGACCAGAAGCTCCTCACACCTGGTGAGAGCATAGCTTGCAACCTCACTGGAACTGGCTGAAGTCACCCATCGTGGTTTCTGAGGTGCAAATTGACTGGGCGATTCCTCTGTGGGCTTCACCCTCCAGGAACTATATATCAAAGACAATGTCTGGAAGCTACTACTTTGTAACTGTTGGCCACCATGATAATCCAGTTTTCGAAATGGAATTTTTTGCCACCTGGGAAAGCAGAATCCAGAGATGCTCTCCATCATCTGAACCAGTTCATAGTTCACGCTGCACTTGACCTGGTGGATGAAAACATGTGGCTTTCCAACAACATGTACTTGAAAACTGTGGGCAAATTCAATGAATGGTTTGTGTCAGCATTTGTCACTGCAGGGCATATGAGATTTATTATGATTCATGATGTGAGGCAAGAAGAAGGAAAAAAGAACTTGTTTACTGATGTGTATAAAGTTTGCAATGAATCCATTTTATGAGCGAAATTCTCCTATTCAATCAAGAGCATTTGACAGAAAAGTTCAGTTTCTTGGGAAGAAACACCTTTTAAACCAAATGAAAAAAAAAATCGGAAACAAACAGTATCACTGCCATGAGGTAAACCCAGGAATGTATGTATGTAACTTGATGAAATGGGTTGGAAAACTTTAACTTAAAAACAGTACATTGTTTTCATGTTGCTTATCAACATCAATATTTGCTTGTGAACAGTTTTGTTTACAAAAAACCTCTTTAATGTTTTTATTTAGAAACTTAAGAATAAACTCTTGACATTTCTAATTGAGACCATTGTATCTAACGTAACCATTGTAAGCCAATGTCATAGTGAAGAATTGGTAGACAGATGTAAAACTAAAAAATTCTGCAGGCACAAATGTAATTGATAGCATAAACTTAGGCATATGCATGTAAAATGTTATGAAAAATTTCTGATACACTGCAGTACCCAAAAGGCTGAAACAGGAAGCCTTTGTATTGCTAAAAGTATTGCTTGCCTGCCTGTGTCAGAAGCTGAGAATAAAATGGACCAAAGTTACAGGCAAAGGTAAAAATGGTGAAATGTATTCTCTGTTTCTTCATACTCTTCTATTTGGTAAAATATATTGTTTCTGTCTCTTCATACTATTATATTTTGTTTCTCTCAGTAAACGAAAGGTTTAATGAACTTACTAATACCTGAATTTGTAAAATGTTATAATGTCACTTAAGAACTATTGTTAAATAAAAGCCTGGAAGTTAAAAAAAAAAGAGCACAGTTGTTTTCAGATCACAAGGATCATAACATTAACATAGCCCAGTTTGTCTTACAACTAGGTAATTGGCACTACCATCCTCAGATGAAAGATACCATTCATCATTTGTTTTTCTGGGACCGTGTTACTTCACTTAACATGATATCTTCTAGTTCCACCCATTTGCCTGCAAAGTTCATGATGTCGTTTTCTTTTTTATTTTATTTTTTTCCTTTTCTACTTGTCTTCTGGAATTTTTTTTGCTTTTTATTTTTTAATATATATTTTGTACAAGATTATCAAATCTAGACCTATGTCCCCCACTCTCTACCCCCACCCCACCAAAGCTCATGTATTTTCTCAAAATTCTCCATGTGGAAGTTGACTATTTTGAGCAGAAGTTCACTGTTTCAGTCATTTCTTTGATGCAGTCCTTTCTGTTGTTGTTGTTGTTGTTGTTGTTGTTATTGTTTCCAATATGCATCACTCTCACCTGCTTGGACAAAAGCTCAAGGGACTATGCACAAGAAATACTTACAACTAGGTAATTGGCAGTAGCATCCACAGATGAGGAATACCATTCGTCGTTTGTTTTTCTGGGACTGTGTTACTTCACTCAGCATGATGTCTTCTAGCTCCAGCCATTTTTGTGCAAAGCTCATGCTGTCATCTTTTTTTTACTGCATAGAACTCCATTGTATAGGTATACCACATTTTCCCTATCCACCCATCAGTTGAGAGATACTTGTGTTGGTTCCAGGTCTTTGCTAATGTGAAGAGAGCTGTAATAATCATGGATGTGCATGTATCTCTGTAGTAAGATGAGTCTTGTGGGTATATACGCAGGAGTGGTATGACTGGATCATGTGGCAAGCTCATTTTGAGTCTTTTAAGGGTCCGCACACTGCTTTTCATAGTGGTTGTATAAGTTTACATTCCCACCAACAGTGGATGAGTGTTCCCCTTTCCCCACAACCTCTCCGGCACTTAGTATCATTTCTTTTCTTGATCCTAGTCAGACTTATCAGGGTGAGATGGTATCTTAAAGTGGTTTTAATTTGTATTTCCTTAATTATTAGTGATGTTGAACACTAAGGTGTTTCTCAGCCATCTCTAATTCCTCACCTGTAAAGCCTCTGTTCAGTTATTGCTCCATTTTTGAGTGATCATTTGTTTTCTTTCTTTGTTTTTTTGAGTAGTTTATATAGTCTAGAAATCAACGCTGTGTCAGATGTGTTTGCAGTGAAGGTTTTCTCCTACTCTGTGGGCTTCATCTTCATTTCCTGGATTGTTTCTATTTTTTTTTTCATGAATTTATTTTTATTTTTTTAACAAATCTAGGCCTGTGCCCCCCCATTGGCCCACCCCACTAGAGCTCATGCATTCTGAAAAACATACTCTTCATCTCTTTCTCAGTCTTTCTCAATATTCTCCATGAGGAAATTGACTGTTTTGAGCAGAAGTTCACTGTTTCAGTCAGTTCTTCGATTAAGTCCTTTCTTTTGTTATTCGTGGTGTTGTTGTTTCCAATATGCATCACTCCCAACTGCTTTGGACAAAACCTCAGGGGCACATACACAAGAAATTCTTACAACTAGGCAATTGGCACTAGCATCCACAAATGAGGGATACCATTCGTCGTTTGTTTTTCTGGGACTGTGTTACTTCACTCAGCATGATGTCCTCTAGCTCCAGCCATTTTCCTTCAAAGCTTGAGATGTCGTCTTTCTTTACTGCTGCATAGAACTCCATTGTGTAGATGTACCACATTTTCTCTATCCACTTCTCAGTTGAGGGTCATTTGGGTTGGTTCCAGCTCCTTGCTATTGTGAAGAGAGCTGAAATAAACATGGCCGTGCATGTATCTCTGTGGTGGCGTAAGTCTTGAGGGTACATGCCCAGGAGTGGTATGGCTGGGTCGGGTGGCAAGTTCATTCCAAGTCTTCCAAGGGTTCTCCACACTGCTTTCCATAGTGGCTGTACGAGTTTACATTCCCACCAGCAGTGGATGAGTGTTCCCCTTTCCCCACAACCTCTCCAGCACTTGGTATCATTTGTTTTCTTGATCCTAGCCAGTCTTATTGGAGTAAGATGATATCTTAAAGTGGTTTTCATTTGCATTTCCTTAATGATTAGTGATGTTGAGCAGTTCTTGAGGTGTTTCTCAGACATCTCTAATTCCTCGCTTGTGAAGTCTCTGTTCAGTTCTTTGCTCCATCTATTGAGCGGGTCATTTGTTTTCTTTTTTCTTTGTTTTTTGAGTAGTTTATATATTCTGGAAATCAATGCTTTGTCAGATGTATCTGCAGTGAAGGTTTCCTCCCACTCTGTGGGATTTCTCTTCACTTCCTTGATTGTTTCTTTTGATGTACAGAAGCTTTTGAGTTTGATGAGGTCCCATTTGTCAATTGTCGACCTTAATTCTTGTGCAGCTGCTGTCTGATTTAGGAAGTCTTTTCCTACGCCTATGTCTTGTAGTCTGCTGCCAACTTTTTCTTCTATCACCTTCAGAGTTTGGGGTTTCACGTTGAGGTCTTTAATCCATCTGGAGTTGACTTTTGTACAGGGTGAGAGGTAGGGGTTTAATTTCATTCTTCTACAAGTGGTGATCCAGTTTTGCCAACACCACTTGCTGAAGATGCTGTCTTTTCTCCATTGTGGTTTCTTGGCCCCCTTGTCAAATATGAGATGGCTGAAATTGTATGTGCTCAGATTTGGATCTTCGGTTTTGTTCCATTGGTCAACAGGTCTGTTTTTGTGCCAGTACCAGGCTGTTTTTATGACTATAGCCCTGTAGTATAGTTTAAAATCTGGTATAGAGATCCCTCCTGTGTAGCTCTTTTCACTCAGGATTGATTTGGCTATTCGGGGTCTTTTGTTTTTCCAAATGAATTTAAGAACTTTTGTTTCCAAGCCTGTGAAGAAACTCTTGGGGATTTTGATTGGGATTGCATTAAATCTATACAAGAGTTTTGGTAAAATGGACATTTTTACAATGTTAATTTTCCCAATCCATGAGCATGGGAGGTTTTTCCATCTTCTGAGGTCTTCTTCAATTTCTTTCTTTAAGGGTTTAAAATTTTTGTTGTAGAGGTCTTTGGTGTCTTTGGTTAGGTTTGTTCCTAGGTATCTTATTGTTTTTGAGGCTATTGTGAGTGGGAAGGTCTCTTTGAATTCTTTCTCCAGTTGCTTGTTCTTGGTGTAAAGAAAGGCCATTGATTTTCTAAGGTTAATTTTGTATCCTGCCACTTTGCTGAAGCTGTTAATCGTTTCTAGGAGTTTTCTGGTGGAGTTTTTTGCATCCCTTAAGTAAACAATCATATCATCAGCAAATAGGGATAGTTTGACTTCCTCTTTTCCAATTAGTACTCCTTTAATATCCTTTTCTTGCCTTATTGCTCTAGCAAGTGTTTCAAGCACTATATTGAAGAGGAGTGGTGATAGGGGGCAGCCTTGCCGAGTTCCTACCTTTAAAGGGAATGTTTCTGTCATTTCCCCATTTAGGATGATATTGGCTGTGGGTTTCCTGTATATGGCTTTGATTACATTGAGGAATGATCCCTCCAATCCAATTCCTTCTAGGACTTTAAGCATGAAGGGATGCTGGATTTTGTCAAAGGCTTTTTCAGCATCAATTGAGATGATGGTGTGGTTTTTGTCTTTGATTCCGTTTATGTGTTTGATGATGTTTATTGATTTTCGTATGTTGAACCATCCCTGCATCTCTGGTATGAATCCAACTTGGTCATGATGGATGATCTTCTTGATGTGGGTCTGTATGCGATTTGCCAGTATTCTGTTTAGAATTTTGGCATCTGTGTTCATGAGGGAGATGGGTCTATAATTCTCCTTTTTAGTTGGATCTTTGCCTGGTTTTGGTAATAGAGTGATGTTGGCTTCATAGAAGGAATTTGGGAGAATTCCCTCTGATTGTATACTTCTAAACAGTTTCAGTAATAATGGTTGTAGGTCTTTTTGAAATGTTTTATAGAATTCTGCTGTGAAACCATCTGGGCCTGGGCTTTTTTTAGTTGGGAGGTTTCTTATTACATCTTCAATTTCTTCATGTATTATGGGTCTGTTTAAGCTGTGGATCTCTTCTTGGTTGAGCTTTGGTGATTCCCAGGATTTCAGATATTCATCCATTTCTTCTAGGTTTTCAAACTTGGTAGAGTATAGGTTTTTGAAGTATTCCTGTATGATTTTCTGGATCTTTTCCTTGTCTGTTGTGATATTTCCCTTTTCATCACAGATTTTATTGATTTGGAGTTGTTTTTCTTTCTTTTAGTTAACTGGGCTAGAGGTCTGTCTATCTTGTTTATTCTTTCAAAGAACCAACTTTTGGATTCATTGATTTTTTTTTTTTTTGTATTGTTATCTTTGTTTCTATTTCATTGATTTATGGTCTGATTTTTGTTATTTCTTCCTGTCTGTTGTGTTTAGGGTTCATTTGTTGTTGCCTCTAAAGTGCTTTTAGCTGTAGAATTAGATCATTCACTTGTGCTCTTTCTGTTTTTCTAATGTAGGCACCCATGGCTATAAACTTCCCTCTTTGGACTGCTTTTTAGTTACCCAATAGGTTTTTGTTGTGTTGTATTGTCATTGTCATTCAGTTCCAGGATTGCTTTTATTTCTTTCTTTATCTCTTCCTTAACCCATTCATTATTCAAGAGTGTGTTGTTTAGTCTCCATGTGTTCTTGTAGGCAGTAGGGCTTATCCTAGTGTTGGTGTTGAGCTTTATTGCATTGTAGTCTGATAGAGTGTATGAAATTATTTCAATCTTTTTGTATTTGTGGAGGTTTCTTCTGTGTCCCAGTATGTGGTCGATTTTGGAGAATGTTCCATCAGTAGAAAGTGTATTCTCTGGTATTAGGGTGGAATATTCGGTAGAGGTCTATGAAGTCCATTTGGTGTATCATATTGTTCAGTTCAGATGTCTCTCTGTTTATTCTTTGTCCTGTTGACCTATCCAAAGGACTCAGTGGGGTATTGAAGTTCCCTACTATGAGTGTACTGGGGTTAGTGTGTGACTTGTGGTCCTGGAGAATTGTCTTTATAAAGTTTGGTGCACCAGAGCTTGGGGCATATATATTCATGAATGTGAAATCTTCTTGGTGAATAATTCCTTTGATAAAAATGTAATGGCCTTCTTTCTCTTCTGATTTCTTTTACTTTGAAGTCTATTTTGCCCGATATTAAAATAGCAACACCTGCTTTCATTTGGTACCATTTGCTTGGAATCTTTTTTTCCATCCTTTCACTTTAAGGTGGTGTCTGTCCTTGAAGGATAGATGTGTTTCTTGTAGACAGCATATGGATTGATTCTGTTTCCTAATCCAATCTCCCAGTCTATGTCTTTTGATTGGGGAATTTAATCCATTAATATTTAAGGTTATAACTGATAGGTCTGTGTTGCTTCTTTTTGCCTTGTTATCCATTTGCGGTTTGGGTTTAGGTTTCTACTTCTGCAGTTATGTTTTTATTGATTCCTATTTCTAGGTGCCTGGGGATATTTGCTCCTTTCTTCTGTTCTTTGAATTGCATTGAGTATTCTCTGAAGGGTTGGTCTTCCTGACATGTATTCTTTCAACTTGTTTATGTCATGGAATGTATGATGGTTACTCCTGTGTGTCAACTTGACTGGACTTAAGGAACAAATAAGAGAAAAATGATCTAAGGATTGGAGCACCTCAACCCGGATGGCCCACCCCAAATGTGGGTGTTACCTTCTGCCAACAGGCAATATAAAAGACCAAGGCAGAAGGAGCTGGTCCCTTTTTCTCTGCAGATTACCTCTCTCATCTGGTGAGTTTGTCTTGCTTCTGTGATCAACCCTTCGGATCCCAGGGTGTACTGAGACCAGCAGATCTCCTGGAATCCATCAGGCCTTCAGCACCATATTGGGACTACTAAGACATCCAGTCTTGCGGACTGAGCAGTTCCCTGGATTCTCAGCCTCTCCAGTGTGGTGCGTCTATTGTTGGACACCTTGAACTTTGTCACATTATAAAATCAATAAATTGTATATAGCTATATATTCGTCTGTTACTTCTGTTTATTTAGAGAACCCTGACCAATACAGATTCTGGTACCAGGAGTGGTTCTAGAGAAACAGAATTGAAAGGATGAATTTCTTTAGTGGGTTTGGTAGTCTCTGGAGCCAGCTCTCCAACCCAATGAAGCCTAGAGTTGCTGAAGGCTCTTCTGGTGCCATAAAGAGGAATGATAATCCTTGGTTCAGACTATTTGATGTAATTATGAAGATAGATCCATTTGACTCACCTAACTCACCTATTGTGAGAAGCAAGGACTCTATTTATAAAATGTTCGAGAAATTGTGGAAAAATAAGGAAAATAATGATGTTGCCTTGTTGCTCCTAGCATCTCTGGATAAAGTGATAGAGGAAAATAAGGAGCTCAGTGATAAAAATGACCAGCTCAGGATTCGAAACAACAGTTTAAAGGTTTCCATGTGTGCTCTGGAAGAGAATCTTCTCTCCAGCAGCTGAAGAGCTAAAGTGGCAGAAAATCAAGCTGGAGCCCTTATTATACATTTGGCTGATTTACAACACAAATTTAATTCCCAGCCACGAAGAGTGTCAGCAGTCAATGTGAGAGCACTGGTGGGGAAAGGGTGGAACCCTGAAACTTGGGATGGAGATGTGTGGGAGAATAATGATGATGATTTTGAACCCTCGGATTCTGAAGGATTTTTTTTTATCTGAGGAATTAATCTCCCCACCCTCAGCAGAGAATCCACACCCTGCGATCCCTCCTCCCCACACTTTCCTGAGGAAACTAATCTCCCCCACCCAGTGGGAGCTAATGTCCCTCAGGGCCCAACAATTGTTGACTCTAGACCTATACCACATTGAAGTCTAAGGAAGCCCCTAAAGGTGAGAAAGATACTGTGGTCCATGAGTAGGTGTGCTACACCACTAAAGAAATTAATGAGTTTGCCAATTCATTCCAGCAGAAGCATAAGGAATATCTGTGGGAATGGATTTTAAGGATGTGGGATAATGGTGGATGTAATATAAAATTGGATCATACTGAGTTTATTGATAAAAGCCCACTGAGTAGAGATTCTAGGTTTAACATGGAAGCTCGAGGGTTAAAAAAGGTGTTAAAATTTATTTGAATGGTTGGCTTATGTATTTATTAAAACATGGCCTACTAACAGCGAGTTAGAGATGCCTGATATTCCTTGGCTTAGTATGGATGAAGGGATTGTGAGGGTCAGACAAATGGGCTTGCTCGAGTGGATTCGAAGTATAAAACCACATTCTCCACAATATGAGAACCCAGAGGACATGCCTTTCACTGAGTTTTAAGATGGAAAGTGCTGAGAGAGACACCAGAACATTTGAAGAACTTTGTTTTTGCTCTATTTCTTATGCCAGATCTTACAGTTAGAGAAGTTGTTGCTCGCTTGCATAAATAAAATGTATACCTAATAGGTTTAACAGAACCTCAGGGTAGGTGTCAAGTGGCAGCACTGAATCGCAGAGGGCCAGATGAGCATAGTTATCATTAGTTATCATAATGGGCGGCCAAGGCAAAACAATGCCTATAATGGCATGACCCGAGAAAAGATCTTTGGAACTGGCTAATTAATCATGTGGTTCCCACGAACCAGATACTTAAGAAACCTACTAAGTTTTTATTTGATCTGTATAAGCAGGAAAGCTCTAGAACAAATGACAGGATGTCAACATTGGATTTCAGCAGTAGCGAATCCCGTCCAGTTAACCAGTTTCCAGACTTGAGATAGTTCACCAACTCAGAAGCCCTTGAATGAAAGGGTATCCGGGTTCCAGTGAGGAAGGACCTTGTCACAATACCAAAGAGTTATGATGTTTGCCTTCCTCCTGTCCTTCCCCAGAGGGATCTGAGGCCTTTTACTAGGGTAACTGTACACTGGGGAAAAGGAAATAATCAGACTTTTCGAGATCTACTGGATACTGGTTCTGAGTTGACACTGATCCCAGGTGACCCTAAAAAGCATTGTGGCCCTCTGGTTAAAGTAGGGGCCTATGGAGGTCAGGTGATAAATGGAGTTTTGGCTGAAGTCCAACTCACAGTGGGCCCAGTGGGTCCCAGAACTCATCCCGTGGTTATTTCCCCAGTACCAGATTGTATAATTGGGATAGATACAATTAGGAATTGGAAGAATCCCCACATTGGTTCACTGTCCTGTGGAGTGAGGTCTATTATGGTCAGAAAAGCCTAATGGCAACCATTGGTGTTGCCTCTTCCAGGGAAAATAGTGAAGCAAAAACAGTATCATATCCCTGGAGGGATTGCAGAAATTAGTGCCACCATCAAGGAATTGAAAGATGCAGGGGTGTTGATTCCTACCACATCTCCATTTTCTCTCCAATTTGGCCTGTGCAAAAGACAGATGGATCATGGAGAATGACAGTTGACTATCGAAAACTCAAAGAAGTAGTGAACCCAATTGCAGCCACTGTACCAGATGTGGTATCCTTACTTGAGCAGATTAATATGTCTCCTGGTACCTGCTATGGAGCTATTGATCTGGACAATGTTTTCTTCTCAATACCGGTTCATAATGACCACCAGAAGCAATTTGCTTTCAGCTGGTAAGGCCAATCAGAGACCTTTACTGTCTTACCTCAAGGGTATGTTAACTCTCAAGCCTTATGCCATAACTTAGTTAGAAGGGATCTTGATCACCTGGCTCTCCCACAAAATATCACACTGGTCCACTATATTGATTATGTTATGCTGATTTGACCCAGTGAACAGGAGGTTGCAGCTAGTCTAGACTTGTTGGTAAAGCATATGCTCATGAGAGGATGGGAAATAAATCCAACTAAAATTCAAGGGCCATCTACCTCGGTGAAATTTCTAGGAGTTCAGTGGTGTGGAGCATGCAGAGACATTCCTTCTAAGGTAAAGAATAAGTTGTTGCACCTGGCCCCTCCCTCCACTAGAAAGAAGCACAACTTTAGTGGCCTTTTTGATTCTGAAGGCAGCACTTCTCTCATTTGGTGCATGTTACTACGACCCCTATATCAGGTGACTCGGAAGGCAGCAAATTGTGAGTGGGGCTTGAAACAGGAAAAGCTCAACAGTTCAGGCTGCATGCAGGCTTCTCTGTCCCTAGGGCCATATGACCCAGCAGACCCAGTGCTTTGAGGTATCAGTGGCAGATAAGAGATGCTGTCTGGAGTCTGAGGCAGGCTTCCATAGGGGAATCACAGAGAAGCCCTTTGGGATTTTGGAGTAAGACTCTTCCTTCATCTGAAAAACTATCATCCTTTTGTGAGAGGCTCTTAGCCTGCTATTTGGCCTTAGTGGAACTGAACGGTTTGACAATGGGCACCAAGTCACCATCAACCTGAGCTGCCCATCATGGATGGAGTTATCTGACCCTACCAGACTATAACCTAGGAGTGTGCAGCGACAGTCCATTATCACATGATAACTGGCACACTATTTGACAGGTCCAGGGCACGGCCCTGAGGGCACAAGCAAGCTACATGAAAGTTGCCAAATGCCTATATTTCCCACTCCTGTTACAATCCTCCTGTGCTTCAAGCATGCACCTATGGTTCATGGGGTTTGCCCTATGATCTTTGACTGAGGAAGAGAAAACTAGGGCCTGGTTTTGATGAGTTCTATGCTCTTGCAGGCACCACCCAGAGGTACAGCTGAGCTTACAGCCATTTCTGAACAACCTAAAGACATGGTGAAGGAAAGTCTTTACAGTAGGCAGAACTTTGGGCAGTACATATGGTTGTGCATTTTGCCCGGAAGGAGAAATGACCAGAGGTTCAATTTATATGATTACGAGTGCTGTAGCCAATGGTTTGGCTGGATTGTCAGGGACTTGGAAGGAGGATGACTGATAAAATGGTGAGAAAAATATTTGGGGAAGAAAGTGTGTGGATAGAGCTCTCTGATGGTCAAAGGATGTGAAATACTTGTGTTGTTATGTAAATGCTCACAAAAGGTGATCTTGCAGAAGATTTGTTTAATAATCAAGTAGATTGATGACTCGTTCTGGGATTTCAGCCTCTTTCTCCAGCTATTCCCTGTTTGTTGCTCAATGGATCAATGAACAAAGTGGTCATGGTGGCAGAGATTGAGGTTATGCATGGGCTCGACAGCATGGACTTCCACTCACCAAGGCTGATCTGCTACAGCTGTGCCAGTGCCAGATTTACCAACAGCAGAGACATAACATTGAGCCCCGATATGTGCTATTCCCCGGGGTGACCAGCCAACAACCTGGTGGCAGGTTGACTACATGGACCACTTCCACCATGGAGGGGACAGTTTTTTGTCATTACGGGAATAGATATTTATTCTGGTTATGGATTTGCCTTTCCTGCATGTATGCTTCTGCCAAAACTACCAACCAGGACTTACAGAATGCCTATCCACCATCATGGTATTCCCACAGCATCTTCCACCAAGGAACTCACCTCACAGCCAAAGAAGTGCGACAGTGGGCCCCATGGTCATGGTATCCACTGGTCTTACCCATGTTCCACCACCAGAAGCCCAGCTGGTTGATAGAACGATGGAATGGCCTCTTGAAGACACAGTTAAACACCAATTAGGTAGCAATACCCTTGAGGGCTGGGGCAAGGTTCTCATACAGGTAGTATATACTTTGAAAGCACCACTGTATGGTACTGTTTCTCCTTAGCCAGAATTCAGGGTCCAGGAACCAAGGGGTGGAAGAGGGGAGTGTTCCACTCACTACCCCCTAGTGACCCAGCAGAAAAATTTTTGCTTCCTGTAATCATGACCTTGCATTCTGCTGGCCTAGATGTTTTGGCTCCAAAAGGGGGAGTGTTTTTTGCCAGGAGAAACAGCAAACGTTCCAGTTGAACTGGAAGATAAGACTTCCCCCTGGCCACTTTGGGCTTCTACTGCCTTAAGACAACAGGCTAATGGAGGAATAATAGTAGTAGGAGGGAGAGCACTATCCAGACTACTATGGGGGAATTGGACTTTTCTCCACAATGGGGGCAAGGAAGAATTATTTTTGGAAGGCAGGAGATGATGTAGGCAACCTTCTGGTTCTACATGTCCTATGATTAAAGCAGAAGGGAAACTCCAACAACCACAATACCAGACAGGAGTATAAATGGCCCAGACCTTCAGGGATAAGGTATGGGTCCTCCCAGGAAAGAGAAGATGCAATGCCTGATGGAGGAAATACAGAATGGGTAGTCGAAGAAGGTAGTCATAAATTTCAGCTGAGGCCATGGGACATTGCATAAACGTGGATTATAATAGATTTTAACTTTTGTCCTATTTGTTAGATTGCATATTTTATTTCTCATTCTTTTTAGATATATATTATGATATATATATATATATATATATAAGGGAGGATTGTGTTGATCCTCTTTTGAATGTGCAAACTAAGTGATAAGTGTTGTCATATTTGGTTATTAGATACTGAAGACTAAATGATCCTCAAGACATTACCTCTAATTAATTACCCTACTACTAAGATATACTGCTTTGGCTATGTGCACATGAGAGCAACTTATAACATAGGTTAGGTGGAGACTTATGCCTTGCCATTGTTCAAAGGACTTTAGCATAAATAACATAAGGAAGAGGCTATTTATTGGGGTCAAGCCTGAAGAAGGGGTGGATTTGATGGTTAATCCTTGTGTCAACTCTTGACTGGATTAAGGAACAAAATACGCGAAAAAGGATTCTTCTGATTGGACCACCTCAACCCAGATGCCCATCCCAAATGTGGGTGTTACCTTCTGCTGGCAGGCAGTATAAAAGGCCACGGCAGAAGGAGCTGGTCCCTCTTTTCTCTGCGGCTTGCCTCTCTCACTGGTGGGTTCGTCTTGCTGCTGCTGTGATAAACCCTTCGGATCCCAGCGTCTACTCCTGTGCTGAGACTGGCAGATCTTGTGGACTCCATCAGGCCTTCAGCACCAGAATGGAACTACAGGGACATCCAGCCTTGCGGACTGAACAGTTCCCTGGATTCTCAGCCCACTCCAGGCAATCACATGTCTACTGTTTGGACTCCTGAACTCTGTCCCTGTTGAGCAAATCAATAAATGTATATCGGTATCTCTTCGTCCTGTCCTTCTGTTTCTTTAGAGACCCATGAATAATACAGAAGGTTTTTCTCTTCCTTCAACTATAATCAACAATTTTTTTTTTTTTTGTTGTTGTTTATGGTTTTTTTTTCTGTTGTTTACTTGTAACATTCGAGGCCTTTCCTTAATCACCTTTAGTCTCCATATCAAAAGGGACCTCTCCTTTACATGTCTTGGCCCCACCTTACTCTTCCTAGTACAGTTTTCAGATCCAAAACTGTACATTCTGCATTTCTTTCTGCCCCCTCTGCTCTTCTTCACTAGAGATCTACACAATATTCCCCATTAATAGCCACAGCACCATTTCTACATTAGGCGGTTTTGAAACTATCCTCCACCAAAGACATTAGTCCATTTCTTTTCAACTTAGCATCAGGCAAGCATTTGCGCTGTGGGCAAACTGCTGCCAGACTCTTTATCAAAATATCCCAGTTGCTGCCTAAGTCTTTATTTTCCTCTGGAAGTACATTTTTTTCAGCAATGCTTTCTTCCAGGCTTCTACTAGAATGGCCTGTTAAGCTCTGCTTACAGTAGTCAACAGCTTTCCCATCCCAAATTTCCAGTCTTCCACATTTCTCCAAACATCCACTTGGTTAGGTTCTTCACAGCCAACAGCCCACTCTCTGGTACCAAATAACTGTATTAGTCACTTTTATTTTGCTGTGATAAAACACCATGACCAAAGGAACTTATAAAAGGAAGAGTTTATTTGAGCTTATGATTGACGGTTCCAGAGAATTAGAGTCTGTTGTGGCAGGAGTCATGTTGGCCGGGGATGGAGCAGCAAGCAGAGGTTCACATCTCGAAATGAGCACAGGAAGTAGAGAGAGAGAGACTGGAGACCATGAGGTTTGTTAAACTCACTAATCCTGCCCGCAATAACGTACTTCCTCCAGCACAGACACACCTTCTAAGAACTCCAAGAACAGTGCCACCAACTGGAGACAAAATGTCTGAATGCTATGGGGGACACTCATTCAAACCACCACACCAGCCCTAAGTGATACATCTACAGTGAAAACTCAAAACCTAATGCTCATAGAACATAGTGGAACAGAGAATAAACTGAATACTAATACAACCCTCAAGTCTCCTCAGTGAAGCTTTCTCATACAACAGAATACGACAAACTGAGAAGGCCACTACTTGCCAAATTTTAGGAAATAAGAGACTACAGATTACATGTTGCTGATTAGGACTCCCATATTTAAACTCACTCACCCATGACTCAGGGACTATCGTAGAAAGAGGGAGGAAAACTTGTTAAGACCAAGTTCGTTGCATGAATATAAGGAAACAAAGGCTTTCAAGCCTCTGGGAACTTGCTAATATTTTTATTTTTATTTTGGTGAATATCAAAATATCATAAATGTTTAGTTCTTGGATTATTTCCATCCTTCCAAGTTCCCTTCTAGTTCCTCCCATTTGCTTCCACATCTTGTTAATCTTTTTTTGCTGTTGTTGTTTTTTGATCTTTGTGACACAGGGTCTCCTTATACCACCAACTGTTCTGTAACTCACTTTGTCGACCAGGCTGTTCTGGAACTCACTGAGACCTGCCTACCTGTGCTGCCTAAGTGCTTGGATCAAAGGTGTGTGCCACCAAACCTGGCCTTTAATTGCCATATTTATACCATGTTATTGATAGGAAATATTAATGTGGTCTTCTTGAATATAAATACTAATATCTGTGTATTTACAAATTTCAAGTGGAATTTTTAATTTTGTAGGTCCTATTCTTTATTATTTTTTATTTTATGTGTATGAGCCTATTGTCTTTATGAAGGTCTGTGCACCCATTTCTATGCTGTGTAGTGCCTATAGAGGTCAGCAGATGGTGTTGGATACCCTGGAATAGGGTTGTTAGCTTCAATATAGGTGCTGGGAACTGAAGCAGTGTCCTCAGCAAGGGCAGCTTAACAGCTGAGCAAGTTCTCCAAAACCAATCTCTATTTGTGATATATTTTCTTCTGTCTTAATGTAACTACATTATAAACATTACTTTAAATATTAACGAAATATTCTATAAGACATCACAAGTAAGCTTGTCAGTAAAAACATAATCATTAAAATGTTCTTAGTCATAAGTACACATCTTAGATAAATTCTGTTATTTTTTGCACTTTTTGGATAAATACTCCTTATCTTTTCAGACTTTTTTGTAAGATATACATATTAGGAAATATTCTGTTTGTGAGCTGGGATGACAGCTGATAAAGAGCACTGGCTGCTCTTGCAGAGGGCCTGAATTTGGTTTCCAGCACCTATGCTGTTCCTATTTCAGGGGATCTGATGTCCTCTTCTAGGCTTCATGGGAATTGTATGACATGGGTATACTCATATTCATACAGGGAATACACTCATACATAGGAAAGAAAAATAAATTATTTTGGGGGGTATTTTTGAGTCCCAGCTGGCATGGAGCTTACTTTTCAGAAAAGCCTGGCCTTGAAACTCATAGAAATCCTCCTTTCTCTGCCTCCCAAGTCCTAGGATTAAAGGTGTGTGCCACCACGCCCACCCAAAATAAATGAATTTTAAAAATTCTTTTTTGATGAATGCTGGAGAGATGACCCAGTGATTAAGAGCACTGCATGCTCATGAAGAGGATCTAGGTTAATTTCACATTAACATGGCCGCTAACAATAATCCATAACTCTAATTCCAAAAGATCTTTATCCTTTTCAGAACTTCGTGGGTATTACATGACATAGTTGCACTTACATATGTGCAGGCAATACACTCATACACATAACAAAAATAAGAAATAAAATATTTAAAATACTTTTGACTTGTGATTCTTAAAAGTGTCTTTATGTTTCATTGTAGGATTTAATTATAGGATTTTACATGTATTTCTATTTCTAAAACCAATTTTGGCTTTATATTAGGTACCCAGCACTCTTGTTTTGGATGACTCCAGATATATAAGTTATTACTTTCAGGCATATGTATATGTTGATGGTGGCAGAATGAAAGATCCAGAGGCTTAACTGAACAACTTCTTCATACTGGTCCCAAAGATATGGTGTTCTGAGGGAGAAGAAGTAGAGAAAAATATAGGTTATTCTGTCTTTTAATGACTTAAAAGCATGACTTTTGAAGTTTCTTACAAGCTACCATTAAATCAAATAATTAAAAAATTCCTCCAATATTATCTCTTCCTTTCATCTTAATTTCTATCTAATTATTTCATTTATTTCTCATACATTCTTGGATTACCAAAAGTTTGCTTCAAATTTAAATAGATTAATTTTAATTTCTAATATCTGTATTTCCTTTTCGTTTGTCTTTTTGAGACAGGGTCTCTCTGTAGCCCCACCTGTCCTGGAACTCACTATGTAGGCCCAGCAGGCCTTGAATTCACAGAGATCTGCCTGCCTCTGCCTCTGAGTGCTGTAATTAAAGATGTGCACCACCATGCCCAGCCAGGGTATTTACTTTTTTTTTTTTGGTCTTTGAGACAGGGTCTCCCTGTAGTCCTAGCTGTCCTGGAGCTATGTAGACCAGGCAGGCCTTGAACTCATAGAGACCTGCCTGCCTCTGCCTCTGAGTGCTGTAATTAAAGATGTGCACCACCATGCCCAGCCAGGGTATTTACTTTTTTTTT
Organism: Rhizomys pruinosus; assembly: GCA_009823505.1. Lineage (NCBI taxonomy): Eukaryota > Metazoa > Chordata > Mammalia > Rodentia > Spalacidae > Rhizomys > Rhizomys pruinosus. The sequence goes on from VZQC01003336.1 coordinate 175,705, forward strand.
TTTGGTCTTTGAGACAGGGTCTCCCTGTAGCCTCAGCTGTCCTGGAACTTGCTCTGTAGACCAGGCTTGAACTCACATATATCTGCCTGCCTCTGCCTTCCAAGTGCTAGGATTAAAGGCGTGTGCCACAAAGTCTGGCTGTATTTACTTTTATAAAATGGATTTATGTTAAACTGTTTAAACATTTTTCATTAACTTTCAATTTTATTCCCATTAATTTGAGTTTTAATTATTTGAACTAAATGATAGAGTAGAATGTGAATTTATTGGCTTACTTTGATATTGGTATACTCAGCAATGTCTGTTGATACAATTAAAACAGCTTTTCGTGAAGATGTTGTAAGTGTGAAAAACTGAAATGTCCTTCCTCCTCATAGGGAAATATAAGAGAACCACTCCTATGTCTCCTTTGACTGAACTTGTTCCATCTTTTTAATTAAAACTGGGATGCAGGGATATTTTATGGCCAAATAAAATTCCATTTTTGTTGATTACTTCTTTAGTGTCAGAGTGTAAATATTTCCTAATAAAATAGAAAGATGAAAAGCATATTTGACAAAAATATTCATTAACTATTAATTTAAACAAATTTTTGATAAAATCTCACATAACATAATACAATGTATGTTGCTACATATTGGAAATTTATATATTGAATAATGTTTGAATTTTAAATCTTAAAATAAGCCCAAAGGCCCACAGAGCACCACATGCTGGCAAATAGGGTGGATCCAATAACAGTTCCAAACTCTCAGCATCTAATTCAGCTAACTATTCCCTGCTCCCAGCAGGCATGACAAGGCACACCAACCTACACAGAGACCCACCCCTGGAAAACAGCTTCAGATCTAGCTCAACAGCCAGCCAAGAAGAACCAGTAGGCTTATCACATAGGAACAAGGTTCAAGCTGACCTCTCCTGGGCCCCTAGAGAATTTCTAGGCTAGAAGAGTAAGACCTAGCTGGCCCCTCCAGTACAAAATCAAAAGTGAAAAATCCTGATGCCTAGACTAATAAGAAGACAACAAAGGCATGTGAAAAAGATAAGGCAAAGTCAGTCTTAAACTCAACTAAGAAACACTTGAGTCTCATAACAGAATACAAATCACAAAACAAATCCACATGCCAAAATTACAACCAAAAAGTATTAAGATGAAATACCCAAATAATGAGTCCTCACTAAATATTACCAATCTGGTAGAAGATCCCTACAATGAAGAATCCCAAGAAGTCAGGACACAGACTAGAATGATCATAAACATACACACAGAATTCAAGAAATTTAAGGAATTCAAGGAATAAAAAAAACCATGCAGAACCAATAAAGCAAATATTGGTCTCCTTGAGTGAAGCAAGACTCCTCCACCAACATCAGCTACACCTCACCTGCTTGGAGATACTGTGCAGCAGTGGCAGCCATATGTCTGTATATCCCAAATTTATTTGATTATTAGCTCTCTCCTTGGCGGAACAACTCCTGGATGCTGCCACAAGCTTATACCCTTTAGTGATTTGGAGATGTTATATGCCACAGTAAGGCCTTGTCATCTTTCTCAGGAAAAAAAAAAGTAATCCAGGGATTAACACACCATCCAAACATCTGTGTCTATACCAAAGTAACCTACTATAGTAACTAGCAATGCTTAACTACCTATATATCTAGTCTCTTTTGCTTCATTAGTAGGTTTGAAAGCTTATCCCTGGGCAAAGGGTCAGACCATGAAATGAAACAGCCAGAAATGATCAGAGTCCAAAACGACAACTCCAGACAAAGCAGACTGTTGTGCTTCTTGTCCACCTGTGCCCCATCTCTAAGCCTAAGGAACAATCTGCAGAAGAGTGGGAGTGGTAGAATGTAGGGGCTGAGATTGGGATGAACGGTAAAACTACGACAATATAGTCTGGACACTTATTTGATCAACTTGATTGAACATTCAAGCCCCTCCAGTTGGTTGGTGGGAGCCTTGGGATGTGTGGGCTGGGACACAACTACATGCAAATTGGTTTTGTATGAAGGATGCTTGTGCTAAAAAAAAAGGAGCTAGGTACTGAAAAGTCCTTAAAGCAAGATTTCATGCCAGGCCTGAAGAAAGCCAAGAGCTTGGAGGAAGATAGTCATTAAAATCCACTCTGTAAGATTTGCAGTTTAAAAAGGTATACTTAAAAAATAACATATTTATATAGAGAGGTATTTCAGTAGAGATTTATAAACAAATACAAAATAAACCATATAAGTTAATGGACTTAATTTCTCTGAAGTCATAATCCAGTCATATAGCTTTGAAGAGCAAAGTGTGTATTGGGTAAAACTTATTTAGCAGGTCCTCAACTCTGCCCAAGCTTTATCCACATAGTATAGGATATTTTAAGGCCTAGTGAAATGTTTAGATTAGTTAAATTTGGGTGTAGGTTTTGGTGAAAATGGTAATACATTTGAACTAACTGGGAATATAAAATGCTAGTTGTTTTACTTATAATTTGTATTGGGTTAAGGTACACAAATGGTCTCTATATTTTTATGAATTATACAACATCACAGTGTAACAATTTCTTTTACCTGTAGGACAATTTAAAGGAACTAAGCTTAAATTTTACTTCCCAAATAAATAGAAGTCATAGTCCAGTCATATAGCTTTAAAGAGCAAAGTGTTTATCGGGTAAAATTTATTTAGCCGGTATTCAACTCTGCCCAAGCTTTATCCACAAAGTATAGGATATTTTAAGGCTTAGTGAATTGTTTTGATTAGTTAAATTTAGATGTAGGTTTTGGTGATAATGGTAATACAATTGAACTAATTGGGAATATAAAATATTAATTTTTTACTTATAATTTGTATTGGGTTAACGTGTAGGACAATTTAAAGGAAATAAGCTTAAATTTCCTTCCTAAATAAGTAGCATACAGTCAATGAGAAACAGTTTGGGTAAATTTAATGAAAGCTTATGCCTTGGCTCATGTTTATGGGTATGTGTAATACAACATAGTCAAAACATAAAAACCTAAAAAAAAAGGAGGGAAGTGGGAGGTGGGGTAGTATCCTTTCTGGGATACAAATGGAAAATTCTGTGTTACAATCCTATTGATAAATTTTCAATCTTTGAGGTCTTGAAACTAACAATGGGAGGGGAATTTTATGTTCCCATAGGTAAAAATCACCAATCTAAATGCCTGAAAACATACAACTTATGGCTATGCAGGATGGACTGGGAAATGCCAGCAGAGAATCCCAGTTCAGATAGGAAATGACCCATCTGAACATTAAAGAAAGAGGAACCTCAGACTGCCTGAGTCACAGAAACTGAGCATCTCTCTGAATACTATTGGGGTTAACTGCTTATAATGGGCCCTAAGGAAGTTTACCTTCCAGATATTGAGAAACCTTCCTACCTCTCCCCTTTATAGGAAAAAAGAAAAACATGATGGTAATGAAATAATTCCCTACTGTAAATTAGAGCCAATTGTTACAGTGGTAATTTCCTATAAAACAGGTATAACTACCATTTTTTAATTGACTGATAGGCATAGGAACTGTGAAAGGATAATTCTCTACCTAGCACCAAATTCAATAGTAAAGTGTTTATAAGTTGTGTAATTAAGCAAAATATATTCCTATAGGAAATCTCTGACATCAGCAATGAATTATTCTGCCTTGGAGATGTTGGTTAGGGGATTCAAACTCGCTCCCGTAAATTATAAAGGCCTTTTGCCTATAAGTGGGATATATGCAAGGAGAAAGGCAGTAAGTCCCTGTTGTTGAAGACCTGCTGTGAGCATGAAAAAATGCTATGAGACATCACTTGTTAGTGTACAACTGGCCTCTGAAATGCCAGAGGGTGTTATCAAAGGCCACTAAAGCAATACAGCAAAATATTGGTCTTCCTGAGACAAGCAAGACTCCTCCGTCAGTATCAGCTACATCTCAACAGCCTGGGGATACTGTGTAACAGTGGCAGCCAAGTTTCTGTATATATCCCAAACCTAATTGGCTATTAGCTCTCTCCTTGGAGGAATAACTCACAGCAGATGTCCTCTAGTGGTTAGGAGATGTCATAAGGAACAATAAGAACTTGTCACTCTTTATAGAGAAACCACAGTTTGCGGATTAGCATACCATGCAAGCATCTGTGTCTATGCTCACAGCTTAGCTTGACATAATAATTAGTACTACTTAAATGCCTGTACATCCAATTCCTTGTGCTTTGTTAGTATGAATAAAAAAGGTATCACTGAAAAGCTGTCAACCCATGAAGGGAAACAACCTGAACAGACTAGAGTCCAAAATGACAACTCCAAAGAAAGTAGACTGTTTTCTTCTCACCCACTTCTGCCCCTTTCCCAAAGCCCAGGGAACAAATTGCAGAAGAGGAGGCGTGGTAGAATGTAAAGGCTGTGGAGAGATAGTGGTGAATCATGAGACTACAGGAATATAGTCTTGACTCCTAATTTATCAAAATGCCTGTGCATACAAGCTTCAACTGGACTATGGGAACCTTGGTTTGTTCAAAAATTGGACATAGATACTTGCAAAATGCACCATTAACTAATTGTATGGCAAACAGTAACATCAATGTTACCTGCAAACAACTGTGTTATATTGTAGAATCCCTTAAAAATAAACAAATAAAAAAAGATATAAAAAACTTTAAAAAAAGTATAATGCTAATATAAAATAAATAAAAAACACAGACAAATGAATCAAAGAACTACAAGGCAACAGAGATAAGCTAAAAGAAGAGAGTAACAAACTTAGGAAAGAAATGGAAATACTGAAGAAAACTGAAGATGAAATAGAAAAGGAAAGTGAGGAGTGCACAGAGCTTAGATCAGGGAGTTTCCAGCACCACCTGAAGAACAGGTAGGAGCCAGGTGCTTCAGCCAGGTGGATTGTTGGATACATCTATCTCTGGGTTGTTGGATAATTGTTTCTTTGGATAGTTAAATCATTGTATGGTGTGGCTGTCGAGGTTGACTCATCCTGTTAGCTGGATGGCTACTGTTGCCACTGTGAGAACCTGAGTGCACAGAGTTTAGATCAGGGATTTCCCAGGACCTCCTGAAGAACAGAGTACCAGTAAGCCAGATATCTCCCTCTCCACCCCCTTCTCCCCAGCCAACTGGAATTGATGAGGAAATATCCACGTGGATTTTTTGGTGAACCTTTGAAACAGAAAGGGAAGAGTGAGTTAGGCTTCTAACATATGAACAAAATTGAAAGCCTAAAGCCTAGACAAGTCAACACTCCATAAACAAGGAGAAAAAATAGACATCTGAAGGAGGCAAGCAAAGTAAGTCTCCAACACAATAAAGAGGCATTTGTGATTCACATTAGAATACAGGCAAAAAGGGAAACCCACGTGCCAGGGACACAACGAAGGGACAACATGGGGAAGCGGCAGGATAATTCCACACCAAGCTCTACCAACCCTATTGGAGCTTCCAACAGTGGGATCCCCCTGGGGGTGACCCAGGGTACGGATCTTAGAGGCTCAATTGCAGACCCATTCAGAGAAATCAAAGAATATAAAGAAGACATCAGAGAAATAAAGAGAGAGAAAGAAAAATGCTGCACACTGTCCCAGTGGGTTGGGCTCACTCAGTCTTCAGGATCCAGGTTCTTGGAAGGACAGCACAGGTTAGGTGAAATATTAGACAGACATGATACCAGAGTGGTCTTGAATCTGGTGCATTTTACTGAGAGCAGGCAAACTGATTATATAGTACATGCCAGGAAAAGCAGATCAAGATCAGCACATCTTCAGTAACAATAAGCCTTTTACTAAAGAGTTTAAGTTTTACATATTAACCAGAAGCACTAACCAGAAACACTAACCAGAAGTATTTACACATGGCACTTTGCTCAAGATTAGCACATCTCTGGGAACAAACAGTGGTCATAAAACCATAGATCATGGGTGGTTTGTTTGTGAGACATTGTCTCACTTTGAAGCTTTAGTTTGGTTCTCTCCCATTCTTCCTGGTGCCCAATCTATCCGTCGCTTGTTATCTTTAATCTATGGTCTGGGAGAGTCTCTTAATTAGTTCTATTTCTCTTAAGGAGAAGTTCACTGCTTGCCTCTGACCAAGTATTGCATTTTAACATCCAAAATTGTAACTAAGACTTCTATTTTTCTAATTTTATCAGGTACAGGTCTTCGCTTAGGGGACTGAGCTTTTTACTAAGTCTGGAAAAACACTTTTCCTACATGTAACTGACTATGATATCACTCAGTGCAATGTCTTCCTTTCCATTTTACCTTAGTAAGGGCTTTTAGGAAGGGAGGGTCTTTTAGGTTTTTTCTTTACCATATTTTTCTAGAGAAGGAGCCCACCATCTACCTTAATTTAAGTAATGTTTTCTACCATGTGTGACTGTAACTGGAATTCCTATTTTACAAATTTTGTCTGGGGTTGGTATTTCAGTAAATTTCTAAGATAAGCAAGGTGCACTCATAAACTCCTGAGGTATGTAAGCTGGCTTGTAAATTCCTGAGGTAAATAAGCTGGCTCCTAAACTCCTGAGATAAGTAAGTTAGTAATTTTCTGTAAGCATGTATGCCTGACAGCTTTGGCTCCTGGCATCTCCTCCCTTTTTTTATACAAAAAGAGGGGGAGCCCCCACTTGTAAAGGTGGGCTTTAATCAATTGGGCTGTAAACTTTATTTTTACACTAAGGCCAATTAATATCCAAAAATCCCAACCATGAAGTAAGCTGATTGTCAAGTATAAGCAATGAATGTAACATTCATGTAAAGCCAATTTGCAAGTATCTATGTTCATATTTTGAACAATCCAAAGTTCTCATAGTCCAATTGGAGAAGCTTGTATGCACAAGCATTTTGATCAATTAAGAGTCCATTCCATATTGTTGTAGTCTCACAATTTACCCCAATCTCTCCTCAGCCCTTACATTCTACCATGCCTCCTCTTTTGAAAGTTGTTCCCTAGGCTTTGGGAGAGGGGCACAGGTGGGTGAGAAGCAAAGCAGTGTTTTCTCTGGAGATGTCATTTTTGACTCTAGTCAGGTTATTTCCCTTTATGAGTTGACAGCTTAAGCAGGGTACCTTTTTAATCCTACTAACAAAGCACAAGCAATTAGATGTACAGGCATTTAAACAATATTATTATGGCAAGTTAAACTGTGAGCATAGACATAGATGTTTGAATGGTATGTTAATCCACAAGATGTGGGTTTTTATTTTATATAAGATGACAAGTTCTTATTGTGGCTCATATCATATCCTAACCACTAGAAGACATAAGCTTATGGCATCAGCCATGAATTATTTCTCCAAGGAGAGAGCTAATGGCCAATTAGATTTGGGATATGTATAGACACATGACTGCCACTGTTGCACAGTATCTCCAGGCAGTTGAGGTGTAGTTGATACTGACAAAGGAGTCTTTTTTGACTCAAGGAGACCAATATTTTGCTTTATCACTTTAGTAGCCTTTGGTAACGCTCTCTGGCATTTTAGAGGCCAACTGCACATTAGCAAGAGATGTCTCAGAACATTTTTTTCATGCTTACAGTAGGTCTTCGACAACAAGGACTTACCACCTTTTTCCTTGTAGATATCTCATTTTTTATAGCCAAAAGGCCTTTATAATTTGGGGGGTTTGGATCCCCCAGCCAACATCTCCTTGGCAGAACAATCCATTGTTGACATCAGAGATTTTCTGAATTAACATATTGTGTTCAATTGAACTGCTTATAAACTACTCTTATATTTGGCTCTAGATAGAGAATTATTTTTTTACAGTTTTTATGTCTATCAATCAATTAAAGAAGGTAGTTATACCTGTTTTATAAGAATTTACCATTATAGTCATTGGCTCTAATTTACAGTTGGGGAATGACTTCATTACCATCATATTTTTCCTTTTTTTTTTTTTTTATAAAGGTGAGAGGTAGAAAGGTTTTTCAGCATCTGGAAGGTAAACTTCATTAGACTACATTATAAACAGTTATCCCAAATAGAATTTAGAGAGATGTTCACTATCTGTGACTCAGGCGATCTGAGGTTCCTTCTTGTTTAATGTTTAGATGGGTCAGCCTCTCTGTTGGCATTTCCCAGTCCATCTTGCAGTCAAAGATTGTGTATTTTCAGGCATTTAGGTTGGTGTTTTTACCTGTGGGAACATAGAAATTTCCTTTCATTGTTAGTTTTAAGATCTTAAAATGAAAAATTTATCAAAAGTTTTGGAATATAGAGGGAATATTATACCGCCTCCCTCTGTTTTGATCAATAGATGACTAAATTGTATTACAAATACCCATAAAAGGGAACCAAGGTGTAAGTTTTCATCAAATTTACCCAAACAGTTTATCATTGACTATATGCTTATTTGGGAAGTGAACTCAGACTTAATTTTTTAAAATTATCCTACAAGTAAAGGAAAAATGTTACAAGGTGATATTGTATAACAAAGAAAAATACAGAGACCATTTGTGTGCTTTAACCCCAAAGCCATTGTTGGAAATTCAATACAGATTACAAATAAAACAATTAACATTTTATTACCAATTAGTTTAAATGTATTACCATTTTAAACTTTAAACCTTACAGGGTGGATTTAATAGCCATCTTTTTACAAGTTTTTGGCCTTTTTAGGCCTGGCAGTTTTCATGCCATACTTTAAAGATTTTTTTAATATCTAGCTCTTAATAAAAATTTTTATAGTCCTTATTTCCATCAGTTAATTAAAGACAGGCTTGATATGTCCCATGAGAAGTTGTTACCATCATTACCATTTTGATTAATTTTTATACATCTTTTATTTTTTATTGGTAAATAACCAAAAACTTGTTAACACTTTAATACAATGAAAACCTGGTTGCATCTTTGTTTTAGATGTTGAAAGAGTGTAACCAGTGTAGATCCATTATTTTAAATTTTTGATAGATACCCCATAACCTTTGTTGAAATTGAACTATGTTTTGGCTGTTTAATATAAATTTTTATCTTAAGATGGAAGGGCCAGTTCCAACTTAGAGGCAATGTTTTTATATTATCATGTCTGTTAATATACTTAGAACAGAAAAAATACACTCATCTGTACACACGTGTGCTCGCACATACATACACACACATACATACATAAGAAAGATTTGTTAGGCTGACCTGTAAGAAAAAAAATCCATATTAAAGTAGACAGGCCAAAGTTGTTTGTAGTCTTGGAATGATCCATGTTGTCTTACTATTAAGGACTTTGGCAGAATAATAATTATTTATAATTATAACAACTATAACCATTATTAATTATTATTATCAATAATTACTATTAACCATTATTGGTCACAATAATCATTAATAATTGTCAATAATAATAGCCAACAATGAACAATTTGTCATTTGACTGTATTTTTATCAATTGTTATTAATAATTATATCCAATAACAATAACTGTAACCATCAATAACAATTACTACTAGTAATTAACAATAATCTATCAAGCTCACCAGAATAGGTTTCACTTGGACTGTTCTCATGTGGTCCCTAGAAATGAAACCTAATTTTTCTTAAAAATGTTAAAAGTGACATGTGTCAAGTATAATAAATATATAGCAGACTTATAGAAGCTAATGTACCAACAGGAAGTCACAATAAACATTCAAGAAATTAAAGACTAGATCTGTAACACATCTAAGGAAAACAAAAGGTATGTTTTACTTGAAGTGTAAAATACAGTCTATAAAAGTGATCAGTACATTATGTTCACACTTATACACAAAGTTTTTAGAACTTAGTTTTGGTGATGGCAATTTATAAAAGTTGTACTGAACAGAGGCACAGACATACATTGTTATCAAATATAGATATACACACATTGGAAAAAACACCATATACTGTCCATCAATGGTCTGATAGGTTTCTAATATGTTGTTACAGAGCTGTTAATAGTATTATCCACATAGATACGCAATTTATCCATACATTTATGCAAGAGACTTTTATCCTAGTGGTTGTATTGAATAGACTCACATACTTTCTTGTAAAACAGCTTGAAAGGAAACTGAAGTTAGAATACCTGCAACTTTAAAACAGTTTAATTTGGAGATCAAAACCAGTCTTAACAGATAACAAATAAAACCTTTAGAAAACCAGTTTAGAATTTTTGTAGGAACTTAGGAACCCGGGTTCAAATTAGGCCTTTGAAAAAGTTTAAGAGGCATGCCAAAAGTAAACTTAATTTATGTCCACAATATAGAATGAAAGAACTTTGAAGTGGCCACTTTTAACAGAAACCAACACAGAAGAACACACATGACACAAATCTCAGACACATGAGAGAACAGTTAACACACAGAGAGCTTACATCGACATATGACTTAATATAATGAGAGATTTACTTTTTTCTTTTTTAAATCTTATATAATGACTTGATGTCAAGGTATAGAAAGTTTTTTAGTTTTTTGATCTATTGCACACCTTGGCTGTGTAGGGCTGTGGAACTATTAATTTTGTATTGTTATATTTACACACAATCATTTAGAGTTTAAGGCATTTTTTAGTTAACTCCTTTAAAACACTTTTCTACTCAAAGCCACCAAATGTTGGATTGATTCACTAAATGACTGCTCCACCTTAACTATCAGTCCTGTCAAGGAGGGCCAACTTCCGGCATCCTATTATGATGGATTTTGTATTTCCAGGGAAGTGGAGCAGTACCAGCTTTAGTTGCTTGGAGCTTGGAGCATGGACCCTTTGTGTGCATGTTTGCCTGCAAAGGAGATACGGGAGTCTCTTCCAAACCTTAAGGGCAGTGTGTTGTTGAATTTGTGTGAGAAAATTTTGTCTGTTTTTTATTTGTGTCATGAGGACAGTTGTCCAATAATTCATCTAAAATCAAGGCTTTAGAGGGACCAGCAGCGGCCGAATTATGGCAGGCAGAGTCCTGGCATCTTTTAGTATAGTCAGCTTTTCATAGGAGAAAATCTCCTCTTGTTAAAGCAGCTTTAGTCAATAAGTTTCAATCAAGGAAGAGACTGCATTGTTTAATTTTTCTATGTGTTTAATTTAAGACGGTGGTACCATTGAATTTTAGTAATTAGAATCTTCTCATCTCCCTCTTCTCCCGTGGCGGCCTCCGACTCCCCTGGGTCCTCCGCCTCCGACTCTTCCTCATCAGAGTTTGGAGGCGTAGCCTTGTTAAAATCTTTCTCGGTGGTTTTGGAATGGGATCGGGTTACTGAAATAAGGGAACAGTGGCTTGTCTAGTTATTTTTTTATTTTTTATTTATTTATTTATTTTTTTGAGACAAACACAGATTTAATTAATTAAAGTACTACCTGTTTTGCCTGGGTATTTCTTTTTTTTGGGGGGGTAAATTTTTTTAAATTTATTTTTATTGATGCTTTGTGTATTTCATACATCATTTTCCAATTCAGTTCAGGCATATATCCCCTTCCCTTCCCCCCACCCCACCCCTACCCATCGCAGATCGTGCATTCTGCCGTAAGTTTTCTGCATCTTTCTCTGCTTTTTTGTTTTGTTTTCATTTCATTTTTT
>VZQC01003336.1:187705-211091 GCA_009823505.1 Rhizomys pruinosus
TTTTTGGTCTTTTTAAGACAAGGTCTCCCTGTAGCCCCAGCTGTCCTGGAACTCTCTCTGTAGACCAGGGCCGGCCTTGAACTCACAAAGATCAGCCTGCCTCTGCTTCCCAAGTGCTAGGATTAAAGGTGTGCGCCACCATGCCCGGCAGTCCATTTTTTACACTACTGCTGGTGAAGCATCTACACAGGCTTTTATAAAGTCCTGTATTGTCCCTATTTTCTTAATAGGTCTTATGAGATCCTGACAGAGCATATTGGAAAGAAACATTCGTTATTGTCTTGATTCATTATGCCCCATGTTTTCCTGCTTACTTGCTCTTAACCAGCCTTTGTCAGCGGGACCGAGGAACCCTGGTGAGAGCCTACCTGTTACCTGGGAAAAAAGAGAAGAGAAGAGAAAAATGATTACCTGTCCAAGGGTCCCTGTTCGGAGCGCCAACTGCTGCAGACCATCCCAGTGGGTTGGGCTCACTCAGTCTTCAGGATCCAGGTTCTTGGAAGGATGGCACAGGTTAGGCAAATATTAGACAGACATGACACCAGAGTGGTCTTGAATCTGGTGCATTTTACTGAGAGCAGGCAAACTGATTATATAGTACATGTCAGGAAAAGCAGATCAAGATCAGCACATCTTCAGTAACAATAAGCCTTTTACTAAAGAGTTTAAGTTTTACATATTAACCAGAAGCACTAACCAGAAACACTAACCAGAAGTATTTACACATGGCACTTTGCTCAAGATTAGCACATCTCCGGGAACAAACAGTGGTCGTAAAATCATAGACCATGGGTGGTTTGTTTGTGAGACATTGTCTCACTTTGAAGCTTTAGTTTGGTTCTCTCCCATTCTTCCTGGTGCCTGATCTATCCGTCACTTGCTATCTTTAAGCTATGGCCTGGGAGAGTCTCTTAATTAGTTCTGTTTTGAAGTAGAAGTTAACCGCTTGCCTCTGACCAAGTATTGCATTTTAGCATCCAAAATTGTAACTAAGACTTCTATTTTTCTAATTTTATCAGGTACAACTCTTCGTTTAGGGGACTGAGCTTTTTATTAAGTCTGGAAAAACACTTTTGCTACTTGTAACTGACTATGATATCACTCAGTGCAATGTCTTCCTTTCCTTTCTACCTTAGTAAGGGCTTTTAGGAAGGGAGGGTCTTTTTGGTTTTTTCTTTACCATATTTTTCTAAAGAAGGAGCCCACCATCTACCTTTATTTAAGTAATGTTTTCTACCATGTGTGACTGTAACTGGAATTCCTATTTTACTAATTTTGTCTGGGGTTGGTATGTCAGTAAATTTCTAAGATAAGCAAGGTGCACTCATAAACTCCTGAGGTATGTAAGCTGGCTTGTAATTTCCTGAGGTAAGTAAGCTGGCTCCTAAACTCCTGAGATAAGTAAGTTAGTAATTTTCTGTGAGCATGTATGCCTGACAGCTTTGGCTCCCAGCAGAAAAACTCAAGAAGGAAATAGAGAGAGATAATTACAAACGTTGACCTAAAGGGACAGCTTGACAAACTCCATAAAGAACTAGAAGGAGAAAAAGACAAACTCCGGAAGGAAGTGGAAACACTGAAAAATGAATCCAACCAGCGAAGCAAAGAGCTAAAAGAAGAGATGGAGATGCTCCAAAAGGAAGTGGAATACTGAAGAAATCACAGGATGTAGTGAAAAAGGAAATAAAACACTCATCCAATCAAGAAAAAAGGAATGGAATAATCCTCAGAAATAAAATGGAGGAAGCAGAATAAAGAATATCAGACCTGGAAGATAACACGGAAAAACTAAAAAGCTCAAGTAAAGATTATGAAAAAATTTTAAGTACACAAAAGTGGAACAACCAGGAAATGTGGGACACTATGAAAAGATCAAGCCTCTATATCATATGAATAGAAAAAGGAGGAATCCCAAGAGAATGGTATTGATCAGAACTTCAACAGACTAATAGATGAAAATTTCCCCAAACTAAAAAGAGACAAACCCATACAAATACAAGATGCACATAGAACCCTAAACAGACAAGATCAGAAAAGAATCATATCATAGTTAAAACAGTAGTTGACCAAAACAAAGACAAAGTTCTGAAAGCCACAGGTGCAAACTATGAAAGCAAGAAGAACATGGAGCAAAGCATTCCCAGTGTTAAAGGACTATAGATACCAACCCAGGTAACTATACCCAACAAAAATGTCGATTATAGTTGAAGGAGAGAGAAAAATCTTCCATGACATAAGCAAGATGACAGAATACATCTCCGGAAAAACCAACCCTTCAGAAAATGCTTGAAGCAATTCAAAGGACAGAAGAGAGGGGCAACTATCCCCAGGCACCTAGAAAGAGAAATTAATAAAAACATAACTGCAGAAGTAGAAACTGAGGCTAAAAATGTAAATGGATAAGGTGAAAGGAAGCAACATGCATCTTTCAATTATAACCTTAAATATTAATGGACTAAACTTCTTAATCAAAAGACATAGACTGGGAGATTGGATTAGGAAACAAAACACAGCTATATGCTGTCTGCAAGAAACCCATCTCACTCTCAAGGATAGGCACCAATTTAATGTGAAGGGATGGAAAAAAAATACTCCAAGCAAATGGAACCAAAAGGCAAGCAGGTGTTGCTATTTTAATATCAGACAAAATAGACTTCAAAGTAAAAGAAATCAGAAGAGACAAAGAAGACCATTACATCTTTATCAAAGGAACTATTGACCCTGAAGATTTCATAATCACGAATATATATGCATCAAACTCTGGTGGACCAAATTTTATAAAGACAATTCTACAGCACCCCAAGGCAGAGATTAACCCCAGCACACTCATAGTAGGGCACTTCAGTACCCCACTAAGATCTTTGGACAGATCAACAGGACAAAGAATAGAGAGAAATCTAAGCTGAATGATACAATACACCAAATGGACCTCATGGAGGTATATTGAATATTCCACCCACATACCAGAGAATATACTAAAAAAATTTTTTTTATTATTTATTTCTGTAAAGTGTATGAATGTACTGTCTGCATGCAAGTGTGTGCACCCATGTCGTGCAGTGCCATGGAGGTCAGAAGAGGGTGTTGGAATCCCCTGGAACTTGAGCACCCCAAAGAACCTTCTTCAAAATCATCCACATACTGAGACACAGAACAAAACTCAACAAATATAAAAAGATTGAAAATATTTCATGACTTCTATCAGACCACAGTAATAAAGCTCAATATCAATACCAGGATAAGCCCTACTATCTACAAGAACACATGGAGACTAAACAACACTCTCCTGAATAATGAATGGGTCAATGAAGAAATGAAGAAAGAAATAAAAGCATTCCTGTAATTGAATGACAAAGATAATACAACACAACAAAACCTATGGGATACTTTAAATCTATCCTAATAGGAAGTCTGTGGCCCTGAGTGCTTATATAAGAAAAACAGAAGAGCACAAGTGAACAATCTGACACTGCAGCTAAAAACAGGAAGAAATAACAAAAATCAGAGCAGAAATCAATGAAATAGAAACAAAGAAAACCGTACAAATAGTTAATGAATACAAAAGTTGGTTCTTTGAGAAAATAAACAAGATAGATAGACCTCTAGTCCAGTTAACCAAAAGAAAGAGCTACTCAAAATCAATGGAATTTGTGATGAAAGAGGAAACATCATAACTGACAATGAAAAGATGCAGACAATCATAAGGGAATACTTCAAAAACCTATATTGTATTAAGTTTGAAAACCTAGGAGAAATGGATGAATTTCTGAAACCCTAGGAATCACTAAAGCTTAACCAAGAAGAGATCGACAGCTTAAACAGACCCAGAATATATGATGAAATTGAAGATGTAATAAGAAGCCTCTCAACTAAAAGAAGCCCATGGTTTCATGACAGAATTTTATAAGACATTTCAAAAAGACTTACAACCATTATTACTCAAATTGTTTAGAAGGATGCACACAGAGGGAATTCTCTCAAATTCCTTCTATGAAGCCAGCAGCACTCTAATACCAAAACCAGGCAAAGATACAAGCATAAAGGAGAACTATAGACCCATCTCATTAATGAACACAGATGTAAAAATTCTCAACAAAATATTTGAAAACCACATACAGACCCACATCAAAAAGATCATCCATCATGAACAAGTTGGATTCATACCAGAGATTCAGGGATGGTTCAACATATGAAAATCAATAAATATCATAAAACAGGTAAATGGACTGAAAGACAAAAACTACAGAATCATCTCAATCGACACAGAAAAAGACTTTGGCAAAATCCAGCATGGCTTCCTGCTTAAAGTCCTAGAGGCAATTCGTTTGGAAGGCGCATTCTCCAATGTAATCAAAGCCAAATGGGGCTGGAGAAACGGATCAGTGGTTAAGAGCACCAACTGCTCTTGCAGAACACACAGATTGATTCCCAGCACCCACATGGCAGCTAAGAATCATCTCTGACTCCAGTTCCAGGGGAAGTGATGCCCTCTTCTGACCTCTGTGGCATTGCACAACATGGGTGCACCAACCTACATGCAGACACAACACCCATACACATAAAAAATAATAAAAATACCCATGTACAGGAAACCCACACCCAATATCATCCTAAATGGAGAATTGACAGAAGCATTCCCCTTAAAGGTAAGAACTCGGCAAGGCTGCCCCCTGTCTCCACTCCTCTTCAATATAGCCCTTGAAATATTGGCTAGGGAAATAAGGCAAGGAAAGGAAATTAAAGGAATGCTCAATGGAATAAAGGAAGTCAAGCTATCTGTTTTTGCTGATGATAAGATTGTTTGCCTAAGAGATGCTAAAACTTCACCAGAAAACTCCTAGAAATGATTAAGAGTTTCAGTAGAGTGGCAGGATACAAAATTAACCTAGAAAAGTCAGTAATCTTTCTTTACACCACCAACAACCAACTGAAGAAGGAATACAGGAGACCTTCCCACTCACAATACCCTCAAAAACAATAAGATACCTAGGAACAAACCTAACCAAAGACACCAAAGAACTTTACAAACAAACAAACAAACAAACAAACAAACAAAACCTTTAAACCCCTGAAGAAGGAAATTGAAGAAGACATCAGAAGATGGAAAGATCTCCCATTCTCATGAATTAGGAAAATTAACGTATTAAAAATGTCCAATCTACCCAAACTAATATACAGAGTCAACGTGATCCCAATTAAAATCCGCAAGAGTTTCTTCACAGGCTTGGAGAAAACGTCCTTAATTTCATATCGAAAAACAATAATCAAAGCAACCCTGAGAAAAAGAGCAATACAGAGGGGATCTGTATACCAGACTTCAAACTATACTACAGGGCTACAGTCATAAAAACAGCTTGGTACTGACACAAAAACAGACCTGTTGAACAATGGAACAAAAGTGAAGACCCAAATTTGAGCACATACAATTTCAGCCACTTCATATTTGACAAGGGGGCCAAGAAGACACAATGGAGGAAAGATAGCCTCTTCAGCAAATTGTGCTACCAAAACTGTATCACCACATGTAGAAGAATAAAGTTAATCCGCTACCTCTTGCCCATGACAAAAATCAACTCCAGATGGCTCAAAGACCTCAACGTGAAGCCCAAAATTCTGAAGGTGATAGAAGAAAAAGTTGACAGCAGCCTACAAGACATAGGAATAGGAAAAGACTTCCTGAATCAGATATGAGCTGCACAAGAAATAAGAACAACAATTGACAAATGGGACCTAGTTAAACTCAAAAGCTTCTGTGCATGAAAAGAAACAATCAAGGAAGTGAAGAGAGAACTACAGAGTGGAAGGAAACCTTCACTGCAGATACATTGGACCAAAAATTGATTTCCAGAGTATAAAAACTACTCAAAAAACAAAGAAGAAAGAAAACAAACTACTCACTCAAAAGATGGAGCAAAGACCTGAACAGAGACCTCACAAGTGAGGAATTAGAGATGGCTGAGAAATATCTTAAAAATACTCAATGTCACTATTAACTAAGAAAATGCAAATTAGAACCACTTTAAGATATCATACCTCTCTGATAAGACTGGCTAGGATCAAGAAAACAAATGATAACAAGTGCTGGAGAGGTTGTGGGGAAAGGGGAACACTCATCCTCTGCTGGTGGGGATGTAAACTTGGACAGTCACTATGGAAAGCAGTGTGGAGAACACCTGGAAGACTCAAAATGAGCTTACAACGTGACCCATTCATACCACTCCTCGGTATATAACCGCAAGACTCATCTCACCACAGAGATACATGCACATCCATGTTTACTGCAGCTCTGTTCACAGTATCAAAAAGCTGGAACCAACCCAACCCAAGTGCCCCTCAACTGATAAGTGGATAGAGAAAATGTGGTACATCTACACAATGGAGTTCTATGGCAGCAGTAAAGAAAGATGATATCATGAACTTTCCAGGTAAATGGATGGAACTAGAAGATATTAATTTTTTTTGCGGGGTTCTTACCCTCAGCCTTTAACAGCTGTGCTATACCCCCAGCCTAGAAGATATTATATTAAGTGAAGTAACACAGTCCCAGAGAAACAAACGATAAATGGTATCCCTCATCTGTGGATGCTAGCGCCAATTACCTTGTAGTTAGTATTTCTTTTGCAGGGCTCCTTGTGCTTTTGTCCAAGCATCAATATGGTGACCTCCGGGGAGCGGGGACCACCAGGTTGCCTAAGGAGGGGTGAACTGGCCCATGTTGGAAACGGAGCAGGTCAAAACTCCCATGCTGTTCAGTAGTGGGATCACGCCTGTGAATAGCCACTGCACTCCAGCCTGGGCAATATAACAAAACCCCATCTCTAAAAAAATAAGTAAATAAAAAATAAAATAAATACATAAATAATTAAATAATTAAATAACTTTGAGACAGATTCTCCCTGCCACTTGAAGGGTAGCCTGGTCTCTTGACTGATTTTCATTTAAGCTGTGGGTACAGGGAGAGCATGGCTCAAAAGACAGATAAATAAGTGAATAAGTGAAAATTAATTAATTAATTAATTACATTTGAGGCAGGGTCTCCCTGCCAGTTGAAGGACAGCCTGGTCTATTGACTGAATTTCAGGCCAGCTTGGGCTACATGGAGAGCCTGTCTTCAAAAGACAAAGAAATAAACAAGCAAACAAATAAATAAATAGATAAATAAATACATATATTTTAGACAGGTTTTCCCTGCCAGGTGAAGGATATCCTGGCCTATTGGCTGAGTTTTAGGCCACATGGGGCTACAGGGAAGATCCTTGTCTCAAAAAGAAAGATATTTAATAAATGAATAAATAATTTTTTTTTTTTTGTGTGTGTAAATATATAGATATATCTATGTCATATATCTGTACATCTAGCTAATCCCTAGGATGATATGTAATACATATATCTATATAGGATATATATAAATATCAGATATCTGATAATATTTGAGACAGGGCCTCCCTGACAGTGGATGGCCAGTGTGGTAGAGCCTGAGTTTCAGGGCAGCTAGTTCTCACAGGAGACCCTATCACAAAGATAAAAATAAATTAAAACATAAATAAACAAATAAATAAATGAATACATACATACATACAAATATACATAATTAAATAGCTTTGAGAGAGGGGCTCCCAGCTACTTGAAGGACAGACTGGTCTACTGAGTGATTTTCAGTGCAGCTGTGGCAACAGGGAGAGCATAGCCCAAAAATACAGATAAATAAGTAAATAAATAAATAATTAATTAAATTAATACATACGTACATATATTTGAGACAGGGTTTCCCTACCATTTTAAGGATATCCTGGTCTATTGACTGAATTTCAGGCCAATGTGGCTACAGGGAAATCCTCTATCAAAAAAGAAATACTTTAATAAATGAATAAATAAATAAATGTAAATACCTTTGAGACAGGGTCTCAAAGGCCAGTGTGGTTTAGTACCTGAGTTTCAGGTCTGCAGGGTCAAATGGGAGATAAAAAAGATTCAAATAAATTATTACATAAATAAATAAATAATAAATAATAGATTCACACATACACACAAACATAAATAATTAAATAGCTTTGAGACAGGGGCTTCCAGCTACTTGAATGACAGACTGGTCTGCTTAGTGATTTTCAGTGCAGCTGTGGCAATAGGGAGAGCATGGCTCAAAAAGACAGATACATACATACATACATACATACACACATACATACATACATTTGAGACAGAGTTTCCCTTCCAGTTGAAGGATATCCTGGTCTATTGCTGAATTTCAGGCCAGGTTGGTCTACAATGATATCCTGTTCCAAAAAGAAAAATACTTTAATTAATGAATAAATAAATACCTTTGAGATAGAGTGTCCCTGTCGGTTGTTTCAAGGGAATCCTAGTAAGAAAGATAAATAGATTATAATTTGAAGGAATAAAGAAATAAATTTGAGACAGTGGCTCCGTGCAAGTTGATGGACAGCCTGGTCTGCTGAAGAATTCCAGGTGAGCTGTGGCTACAAGGAGAACGCTTCTCAAAATCACAAGTATTTAAAACAAACAAACAAGAAAACAAACAAACAAACAATTAAATACATTACTTTTAGACAGGGTATTCCTGCCAGTTGAAGGACATCCTGCTCTCTTTACTGAATTTCAGGCCAGATGGGGCTACAGGGAGATCTTTTCTCAAAATTAGAAATAGATAAGTAAATGAAAAAGTTAAAAATAATAAGTAAATAAATAAATAAATAAATAGCTTTGAGACAGCGTTTCCCTGTCACTTGAAGAACAGCCTGTTCTACTACCTGAATTCCAGGCCAGCTGAGCCTACAGGGAGCATGTGTCTTAAAAAGAAATTTATTTGATACCAATAAATAAATTAAAAAAAATAAATACATAGCTTTGAGACAGGATTTCCCTGTCAGTTGAAGGACAGCCTGGTCTACTGCCTGAATTCCAGGCCAGCTGGGGCTACAAGGAGAAACTGTATCAAAATAACAATTATTTAAAATGCATACATACATACGTACATAATTAACTAAATACATAAAGAATTAGCTTTGACACAGGTTCTCCCTGCCACTTGAAGGGCAGCCTGGTCTACTGACTGATTTTCATTTAAGCTGGGGCTACAAGGAGAGCATGGNGACGGTTCTCGGCCGCCATGTGGGTGCTGGGGATCGAACCTGGGTCCTCTGTAAGAGTGGTCGGCGCTCTTAACCGCTAGGCCATCTCTCCAGCCCAAACACACAAGTTTAAAGAAACATTTGTGAGATCTTTGGAAACGTGAACACCTTCTGAATATTGAACGGTATCAGGGAATTCTTTTCCAAATGAGATAATGACATGAGAACCATGCTTCTTAAATAATTCCTGCATTTGCAGATTTATACTAAAATATGCACACAGAAAATAACATATTCACGATTTGCTCCAAAGCAGTATGGAGTAATCTACAAAATTGGCTGAGTTGAGATTTGTTGAAGCCAAGTAATGGTAAACAAAGAGTCATTAAATCGTTGTTTTTTTCAAAAGCTTCCTTTGAATTGAATTTAAACTGTTTCATTAGGGCCCAGCTCACTGGCTCAGCAGTTAAGAGCATTGGCTGCTCTTCCAGGGGATCCAAGTTCCATTTCAAGCAGTCATATCAGGCAGCCATCAACTACCTATAACTCCAGGTTCAGGGAATCCAACATCCTCTTCTGGCCTCTGAGGGCACCCACAGACATGCACACACAAAGACACACATGAACATGAATGTTAAATAAATCTTTGAAATAAATGAATAGGGGTCATAATGCTGTGCCACAGTGGTTATTACAAAAAAGGTTTGTTGCTGGGCACAGTGGTGCACACCTGTAGTCACAGCTACTCAGGAGGCTGAGACAGAAGGATCGCTTGAGTCCAGGAGTTCTGGGCTGTAGTGCACTATGCCGATAGGGTGTCCCCACTAAGTTCGGGAGCGGAGACCACCAGGTTGCCTAAGGAGGGGTGAACCGGCCCAGGTTGGAAACAGAGCAGGTCAAAACTCCCATGCTGATCAGTAGTGGGATCGCACCTGTGAACAGCCACTGCACTCCAGCCTGGGCAATATAGCAAGACCCCCATCTCTTAAAAAAAGAGGTTTGGTGACAAAAAAAAAAAAAAAAAAAAGGCCGGGCGTGGTGGCGCACGCCTTTAATCCTAGCACTTGGGAGGCAGAGGCAGGCGGGATCTCTGTGAGTTCAAGGCCAGTCTGGTCTACAGAGTGAGTTCCAGGACAGCTGGGGCTACAGAGAGACCCTGTCACAAAAAAAAAAAAAAAAAAAAAAAAAAAATAGGTTTGTTAACGAGTGTCCTCTGGGCCTCTTGATGACATAATGGCTCAGTATTGGGCTACAGAAATGGTTGTTGGNCATGTAGGAATCTTCCATAGGGTTGGTAGAGCTTGATGCGGGATCATCCTGCCCCTTTCCTGTGTTTCTTCTTCGTGTTCCTGGCATATGAGCTTCTCCTTGCCTGTATTCCAATGTAGGTCCTAAATGCCTCTTCACTGTGTTGAAGGCTTGCTTTGCTTGCCTCCTTCAAATGCCTTTGTAATCTCAGTTGTGGGGGCGGGCGGGGGGGGGGAGGACTGGGAGACCCCGACTGTGGGCGGGCTCTTCTTCCCGGCACCTTTAATACCAGCTGGGAGGATAACTCCACCCCCACAGCCACAAATGCCAACCAAGCTAAAGACAACTGGATTAATGGATTAACCAGATAAAATCAATCAACAGTCAGCCTTGCTGAAGCACTCAGCTCCTGTCCACCTACCTGTGCTTGCCTGAGCTGGTCTCAGGAGATCTCAGATTGAGACTCACACAACCCTACCTTTAATACCAGCTGGGAGGATAACTGTCCCCACAGCCACAAAAGACAACTAAGCCAAAGACAACTGGATTAATGGATTAACTAGATGAAATCAATCAACAATCAGCCTTGCTAAAGCAGTCAGCTGCTGTCCACCTATCTGCACTTGCCTGAGCTGGTCTCGGGAGATCTCCTAGAAGTGATTCCTATCCTCAGACTGTCCACGGAGCTATTGTATTCTTCCTTGCTTGTTCACAAGTAGTTAGGGATTGACAGGCTTGTCATGTTAGTCATCCTTCCTTGATTGTATGTTTCTGAGATACAGAGCTTATGGCACATTCATCTACACTACCATGTGTACTAATGTGTATAATGAAATGTGGTTAAATATTAGCAAGTAAGTACTAAATTTGTTGGATCACTTTCAAGCACTATTTCAAATGAGATAAAGGAAAGATCAGAACTTGAGCTGAAACTTAGAAAAATCAGGTGGGGGACTGGAGAGAGGGTTAATAGCTTGGTTTGAGTTCCAACACCCATGTGACAGTTTACAACCATCCCTAACTCCAGTTCCGGGCAGCGCTCTCTTCTGATCTCCGTGGGCATTGCACAATACATGTGCATTTACATACATGCAAGGTAATACACTCATATGCATAAAAGTAATAAAATTTTTTTAAAAAAATCAGGAAAGATTTGGAGGAAGTCTTCATAGGCAAGGGAAGAGAGACTGAAGGGCTTTTATGAAAATAGATCAGCTGGGCATGGTGGTGCACGCCTTTAATCCCAGCACTCTGGAGGCTCCAGGCTAGCTGGGTCTACAGGGAGACCCTGTCTCAAAAACACCAAAAAATAAATAAGAGCAGACTTGATAGTAACTACTTGATAGTAACTAATATGTTAGGAAAAAGCTCATTTACAGAACAGGACTTAATTCTGTACCAGTAATAGTTTACTTTTAAAGACTGTAAGCACTATAATTTTCAACCATTTGTTATTGTCTATGCTCGTTTTATTTTTGACCAAAAAAACAGTAAGATATAATACATTGGGTAAATAGTTTAGGGCTATAAGCATTCATTTAGAATCCTAGTTTTCTGGTATAGGGTTCAAACTTGAAACATTTACCACTCAATTTCTAGTTTCACTATTTATTGTTAAAGGAATTGGTATGTAAAATGATTTTCAAGCCATAGAGTCTCATGCTTATGCATGATATTGCTAAATGCCCTACAATTTCATGTTCAGATTTACTTTTTCTTGATTTCGTTTTGTTAAGTTTTCTTTGTTTTAAAGGAAATTGTCAGGAAAAGTGTTAGCCGTAGAATTTATTTCAAAACACTAAGAGGAAATTTTATTTTAATGAGAATTTTTTCTTTCTTTTTTTTTTTAAGGCTCTGCCATAATAATTGCTTCTCCAGTCCAACCTGTACTCCAAGGAATGGTGGGAATGATTCCTGTATCTGTTGTTGGACAGAATGCAAATACATTTCCTACTCCTTCTCAGCAGGTAGCATTTATGAACAAAGAGTACTGTGAGGAAGTTTTCCAGGTGTACCATGATTAATGAATGACTCTTTCTCTTTCAGGTCCTTCATATGCCGTTAGCAGCTCCTGTATGCAATAGAAGTATCCCTCAGTTCACCATTCCTCCAAAATCTCAGAAGTCTCAAGGACTCAGAAATAAACTTTGTACAGGTACTTTTTTGAGTCAGTGTCAACTTTGTGTCTTTTTTTTTTTTTTTTTTTTTTTTCTTTTTTGTGTGGTGTGGTCGTTTTTTTTGAGCAGGGTTTCCCTGTAGTCCCAGCTGTCCTGGAACTTACTCTGTAGACCAGGCTGGCCTTGAACTCACAAAGATCCGCCTGCCTCTGCCTCCCAAGTGCTAGAATTAAAGGTGTGCGCCACCACGCCCGGCTGAGTATTTTCTTTTGAATACCTATACCATTCCTAAAAGCACTTTTCCTACCTGTACCTAAAGAGTTGTAGCAGCAGTTGTTAAAAGGCAACTAGGTTTGTTATTAGATAGCTTTAATTCTGATAAAAGGCTTTCTTCTGTTGAATGCATTAGCTTTTTGCCCATTGGTCCTTGGTATGATCTTTAGAGATACCTAAGATAAATATCCCTATTTTTCAAGACAGTTTTGAAATGTTGAATAAAGTTTATATACATCTTCCCTTCCCTATTTTTGTGAGTAACCCTACCATCTCTTTATTCCTATCACAAACCTGAGTCGCTCTTAGCGCACACTTTTTTTATATTTTTTTATTTTTATTAAACTTTTTCATATATCATTTCTCAATCCAATTTGGACTCATTTCCCTTTCCATGCCCCCACCCCACCTGAGTTCATGCATTCTGCTATACATGTCTTTTCTGAGCCTTTCCAGAGCTTTTTTTCTTTTTTTCTTTTTTTTTTTTTTTTTCTTTTTTGGTCTTTTTTGAGACAGGGTCTCCCTGTAGCCCCAGCTGTCCTGGAACTCACTCTGTAGACCAGGCCGGCCTTGAACTCACAAAGATCCACCTGCCTCTGCCTCCCTAGTGCTAGGATTAAAGGCGTGTGCCACCATGCCCGGCCAGAGCTTTTTTCAAAGGAGAGGATTATTGTTTTGGGGAGAACTTCATTGTTTCAGTCAGGGTTTTGTTTTTGGGTTTTTGGGGTTTTTTTTTTTTGTTGTTTTCTTTTTGGTTTTTTGTTGGTTTTTTTTGTTTTCACAATATAAGAGCACAATTGTTTTCAGATCATGGAGAATATAATATTAGCGTTTCTCAGTTTGCCTTACCACTAGGTACCTGGTACTAGCATCCACAGATAAGAGAGACCATTTGTCATTTGTTTTTCTGGGACTGTGTTACTTCACTTAGCATATAATAACTTCTAGCTCCATCCATTTATCTGCAAATTTCATGATGTCATCTTTACCACTGCCTAGAACTCCATTGTTTAGATGTACCACATTTTTTCTAGCCACTCGTAGGTTGAGGGGCTCTTGGTTCCAGCTATTCGCTATTGTAAACAGAGCTGCAGTAAACATGGCACTTAGCACATTACTCATTTTCTGTGTCATCAATAGTGTCTATCTTTGACATATGTGTTTTTCCAGTTCTCCTGTATTCAAAAACAAATCAGACTGTGTCACTCCTGCCTTAACAAATCTAGCAGTTCCCCATTACCTGCAAGGTAAAATGAAGCTCTTGGCCAGGTGAGGCACGCCAGTACCCCAGCACTTGGGAGACTGAAACAGGACAGACCAGGGTAAACCATGTAGTCAGCTACCGTCTCAAGAAACAGGCCGGAAAAGAAGGAATTCTCTAACTATAAATATTTCCTAATCATTTTCTGGATTTCATTGGGCTATATTCTAATCTCTCCCTTTTGACCTCCAATTTCATTACTTAGGGTCTTTTTTGGTTAGTTTGGCTAGGAGCTTGTTAATCTTTGCCAAGAACTAAGTCTTGGTGTCATTAATTCTTTTAGTCTCACTAATTTTTAGTCTGATCTTTATTATTTTTTGCCATCTCATTATGGTAATTGAGTTTAGCCTGTGTTTCTAGAACCAGAAATTGCATCATTATGTTATTTATTTATGATCTCTCTGCTTATTCTTCATTCAAAAGTATATTGTGGCCAGGTGTGGTGGTGCATGCCTTTAATCCTAGCACTGAGGAGGCAGAGGCAGGCCGATCTATTCTTTCTATCCCTTTGTCTGCAGTATTCCTTGAGTAGTTTGTGAGATTATTCTTGCTACTGGTTGTAGTTTTAGTCCTCTGTGGCCTGTTAAGACACAAGGAATTATTTCTTTTTTTGTTTGTGTGCTAATGTTTGCTTGTGGTTTGTGGTCTATGCTGTGATCAGTTTTAAAGAAGCTCTTTGTGCCACTGAGAATGTGCAAATGTGTATTCCCTGTTTGCTGGGTGGAATAGTTTTTATATATCTATTGTGTATGTTGTTACATTTTAAAGGCTTTTGTTTGGGGTGCATGTTTGCTTGTATTTCAGGGTTTTGTGGCGGTTTTATGGTTCGGTTATGTTTCTGCCTCTGCATGTGAATTGGGACTTTTCCCTTTACTGTTGTTTCTTTGCTCTGTATTTTTGTTGCCTTGACAATTACATGTCATAGGGAAGTTCTTTCCTAGTCATGTCTGTTTGTCTTTCTCTGCATTTGAGGAATTCTCTGCCATAGTTTCATTGGCTAGGACCTGTGGGTTTTATCTCTGCTCTTCTACTCCATGGATTCTTAGGTTTTGTCTCTCTTTCTGCCTACTTTTGTCTCCTGATTATCCTTTCTGTTATGTGTGTGTTTTAAGAGAAATTTTATTTATTCAAGAATTTCATACAATGAAATGTTTGTATTCATACCTCCTACCACCCACCACTTACTCCCTACCTTCCCCACCCCAGATTTTATGTCTTCTATTTGCAAATGAAAAACCCCATCTGTGTAACAATTCTGAGCTGGGTGTTAGAGAAATACAGTGTCAGTGATTCTTGCACTTAGGTGTGCCAAAGTAAGGGGCCTACTCTCTTTCCTTTGTTCTTTGGTTGGTTGGGTGGGTGGGTGGGTGGGTTGGTTGGTTGGTTGGTTTTTATAGATTAATTATTTGATTTTTCCAAACTTATATTTGGTTCTTTTTTTAGCATCTCAGTTTCTTTCCTGAATTCTTCTTTCATGTCTTCTAACTTTCCTGCAAATTACTATTTCATCAGCTGTGGAAACTGTTATATATATAGGTCATGGATTCATTTCCTTATCTGAGTATTTGTGTCCTTGGTATAGTTATTGATCTTTTTTTTTGAAGTAAGAATGATAAAGAACTATAAAAAGCAAGGGCTGGGGGCTGGAGAGATAGCCTAGTGGTTAAGAGCACCGACGCTCTTGCAGAGGACCCAGGTTCAATCCCCAGCACCCACATGGCGGCTAAGAACCGTCTGTAACTCCAGTTCCAGGAGAACTCCAGTTCCAGGGGAATCCAACACCCTCTTCTGACCTCCATGGCATTGCACGACACGGGTGCACAGACCTGCCATGCAGACAATACATTCATACACCTACAAAAATTTAAAAAATTAAAAAAAAAAAAAAAAGGGCTGGAGAGATGGCCCAGCAGTTACAAACACTGGCTGTTCTTGCAGAAGACCTGGCTTCAACTCCACATGGCAGCTTAACAACCATCCATAATTCCCATTCCAGGGGATCTGACGCCTTTTTCTTTTCCCTGTGGGCATTGTACCACACAGGTGCACTTACATACATACAGGCAATACACTCATACACATGAAAATAAATTTTTTTAAAGGTATGAAAAGAGCTGGGCATTGTGGCTCACGCCTTTAATCCTAGCACTTGGGAGACAGAGGCAGGTGGATCTTTGTGAGTACAGGGACAGCCTGGTCTACAGAGTGAGTTCCAGGACAGCTGGAGCTACAGGAAGACCCTGAAGCCTTTTCCAGTGAGATGCAAATTACAGCACAACATCTAAACACTTAAAATATAAATACTGATATAATAATAAAAACAAAAGGGAATGCCAGGCATGGTGATGCAAGGCTTTAATCCTAGCACTGGGGAGGCAAAGGCAGGCAGATCTCTGTGAGTTCAAGGCCAGCCTGGTCTACATAGAGAGTTCCAGGACAGCTGGGGCTGCAGGGAGACCCTGTCTCAAAAAGACCAAAAGTAGGGGGGGGGGATAAATTTTTTAATCATAGATTAAAATGAAAATGGGTTGATATTTCTTCCTGGATAAGAAGATCCCACTGTGTTTTACTTCAGTTCTGTTAGGATAATGCAGCAAGTTCTGCCCAAATTTCCTGTGATCTATACAACTTCTCCCAGCTATGACCAGGATAGAGGCTGTTGAGAATCTCAGCATCACACTTCTTTACCATGCCCCTGCAGGTTTCTCCAGCCTGTTGCTTAAAGTCTATTGCTTCCATCAGGATGCTATACCATACTACACTTTCTGCTATGTTTTTCCTCAGTCCTAATTTCTTACTGGTCTGGGTTGGAGTGGGGGAGTAGAAAACATTACAAATCTCTCAACTTAGGGCCTTATACCCCTTTTCTGGTACCTATGGCCATGGTTTGCTATCCTTCAGCACCATATTTTTCTCCACGCACACTGGGTTCAGCCTCTGGTTTGGGTCTCCAGCAGTGCTATCTCTCCCTATCTCTTACAGCACCTGTTGCTTAGAGCTCAACATCACTTGCCTGGGCTATAACAGCTCAGCATAAGCAGCTTGGTATGGCTGAGTATACCATCTGGCTTGTTTATGGAGAAAACATCTAGTCTTATTTCTACTTTGTGGTGCTCTTTCTATTTCTCTATTCGTGTTTTTATTTTTTTTATGTTGACCTTCTATCCAAATCCCCAAGTTTCACAGATACTGCTTCTGATCTATTTTAAAGACACCACCACCACCACCCTTTTTTTTTTTTTAAAGCAGGGTCTCACTGTGTAGCTGGCCTGGAACTCACAAGAATTCTGTCTGCCTGCCTCTGCCTTCCTAGTGCTAGAATTAAAGGCAAGTACGACATACTACTTTTTTAAAACTGCTGTCTTGATCTAAGTGCAATTGGTTTTCCTTATAAGTGGGTTCAACATCTGCAGATTCAATCAGCCACGGGTAGAAAAATCTCAGAGGGCTGAATATTACATTTGTGCTGAACATGTACAGGCTTTTTTTCTTGTCATTGTTCCCTGAACAATAATACAGTATCAGAAAAGGTTTACATGTATTTTTATTGTGTCATTTAAGTGACCTAGAGATGATTAAAGGATATGCCCAAGTTTATGTACAAGTACTACTGTATTTTTATGTTAGAAACTTGATCCTCAGCAGATTTTGGTACCCATGGTGGGTCCATTCTCACAAGATACTAGTAGACAACTGTAGTGCCTTAAATGCCATCTGTAACATTATACTTTATAGATCCAAAAACTAAAATGGATGAATGGTCATGTTATCTACATTATAACATAGCTCTTTTTCTTAAAGCAGTATATGAAAGTTTTATTTGTATGTTAATTGTAATTTAAATGTTTTTCTCATGATGTATAATAATGTCATCTGTTCTGTCCTCTTTCAGAGGAGTAATGTTTCTCATTTGTAATAAACTCATTTATAATTCCAGGAAAACAGGTAAATAATTTGGCAGATTCATGCAATCTTTCTGTTGCATGTCACACACAAAGGTGAGCATAAAGTACTTTGTTTCATAGATTATTTGAATGCTGAAATTGTACATAATGGATATATGTTGCTAAAAGTGTTTTTTTTTTTTATTTTGGTAGAATTGAAGTTTCTGATAAGAATAAGGCCACTGAACCTGGGAAAAAATTGGAAGAGATCACAGTTCCTCTCTCAGTAGAGGACATAGTTGCTGCTAGCAAGCCATTTGAAAGTCACAGGCGTGTGCTGTGTTTTGATACCACTACTTCTATGAGAAATACCCAGGGACCAAACCATAAGATGATGTTCCAAAACAAGGAAAAAAATGAACCTTCCTTTCCTCATCTTGACTCCACTGTAAAACCACCTTCCAGTAACGTTACTAAAAAAGAGAGAGAAAGAACTCTGCCCAGGATTCTGTCTAAATCAGAAAGTGCCATTAGCCGACATACCACCTTAAGAGAAACTCAGTCAGAAAAAAAAGTCTCACCCACAGAACTAGCACTTGAATCTTTCCATAAAGCAACAGCTAATAAGGAGAATGAATTATGCAGTGATGGGGAAAGGCAGAAAAATCCAGACACTTCAAAGCTGCCTGTTGGGCAGCAGAATGGGAATTTACGAAATGAAAAAAACATAGCTTCTCTGCAAGAACTGACCAAAAAACAGACTGCATCCTCAAACAATAAAAATTCTACTTCATTGGGTAGCACTGTGAAGGACCTAAAACAAGAACAGACTAAATCTGCCAGTTCTTTAAATAATACAGAAATATTACAGGATGTTCAGTTGCACAGCCCAGTAAATAGAATTGCTGAGAGTGACTTGCCTATACCCCGGACACCTGGCTCAGGAGCAGGGGAAAAGCATAAAGAAGAACCTACAGACGGTATCAAGGTCCCCGCCAGTAGACGCTTCGGTGAAGATGGTAGCATACCCAAAGTAATGGTCCCTCCTGTCACTCCAGACTTGCCTGCCTGCAGTCCTGCCAGTGAGACAGGCAGTGAAAATAGTGTAAACATGGCCGCTCACACACTAATGATTCTCTCCAGAGCAGCAATCTCTAGGACATCAGCAACTCCTCTGAAAGACAACACACAGCAATTTAGAACATCTTCACGAAGCACCACGAAAAAGCGGAAAATTGAGGAATTGGATGACCATGAGCGGAACTCCCGTACTTCTAGTAGAAGTCTTGCAAATTCATCAGTACCAATGAAAAAGAAGAAAATCAAGGCAAGTTTGAACGTTCTGATTTTAGTTCTATTCCTGTCCCTTCAGTGTACACATTAGAGAATTCAGTGATTTTTTTTTTTCCAGCTATCTAACCAAATATGGTCAAAACAGTGTTGAGTTTTGATTGACAGAATACATTTAGCACTGTTTCCTGGTCATACTGGTACTTAGAAATTGTCTCAGTGAAAGAGTTTCAAAATAATCACTAAGGAA
Organism: Rhizomys pruinosus; assembly: GCA_009823505.1. Classification (NCBI taxonomy): domain Eukaryota; kingdom Metazoa; phylum Chordata; class Mammalia; order Rodentia; family Spalacidae; genus Rhizomys; species Rhizomys pruinosus. Next base: position 207,118 of record VZQC01003336.1, read on the forward strand.
TTTATCTGTGATTATCTTCCTTGGGAAAAGTAGTGTTTCTGTCATGATATGGTCAATACTTTTCATGGAAGTGACATAAAACATAAAAGACTGGGAAACCCTTTAATCCTAGCACTTAGAAGGCAGGATCTCTGAGTTCAAGGCCAGCCTGGTCTACATAGGACAGCTAGAGCTACAGAGAGATCCTGTCTCAAAAAAAATAATAATGTCCCTGTGTTTTGTGTTTTGTTTTTTTTTTAACCACAGTTGTCTATAAGAAGGCAATGCAAGGATAGTAGCATTGATAAAACTAATTTATTTTTCAAAGCCAATGTTTTATTGAAGCTCTGTGCATTTAAAACTAATTGATTTTAAATAGGGTAGCTCTTTTTATTATGTAGATTGAATTAATGCCATAGAGAAATTATAATACTGCGGGCAGCAGAGGATAAGGGTGGAATTTTGGATGCCCTGCAAGCTTGGCTTTGAATCTTGTATCAGCAGCTTGTTGGCGCTGGAACTGACCATAGTTGTCTAGCTTCTCATATTCTTTGCCTCATCATTTGACATAGAGTAGTTCATCTTACCTTGTGCTTTTGCAGTCCTCTTATAGTGTATAAAAAGTACCTCCAGCCGGGTGTGGTGGCGCACGTCTTTAATCCTAGCACTTGGGAGGCAGAGGCAGGCGGATCTTTGTGAGTTCAAGACCAGCCTGGTCTACAAAGTGAGTTCCAGGACAGCCGGGGCTATAGGAAGACCCTGTCTCGAAAAGACAAAAAAAAAAAAAAAAAAATACCTCCAAGCCGGGTATGTCACGCACACCTTTAATCCCAGCACTTGGGAGGTGGATCTCTGTGAGTTCAAGGCCAGCTTGATCTACATAGTGAGTTCCAGGACAGCTGAGTTCCAGGACAGCTGAGGCTACAGAGAGACCCTGTGTCAAAGAATACCAAAAACAAACAAAAAAGAACCTCCACATATATTTATGTTTGGAATGTACTAAGTTTACAGTGCTCTTAATGTCTGTTAGTGAAGGACCAGTGAGATGGCTCGCATGATAGAGCGCTCTCTGCCAAGCTTCCATCCCTTGAACCCAAATAGTAGAAAGAGAACTACTAAAAATTGTCCTCTGATTTGCATGCATTCACACTAGTGGGAATGCACACAATAAACAAATGTATTTAGATTTTTTTTTAAATATCTGTTAGTAAAGCTTTTTTAAGGTTTATGGTTTGTCGCAGTGACCCCCTTAAATGTTCTCTCTTGTCTCAGCATTCATAAGCTCTGGATTTGTTTAATGCCTGTTGCCCTAAATTAATGTCGAATTACAATTAAAATATTTTTACTTTTGATTTATAGTTTTTCTCTATTTCCTTGTTAGAACTAAAATTCTAACATGCTAAAAAAAATACTAGCAATTTTAATAGTCTTTAAAAGGACCCAACACAATGTTCTAGGAGATTTACTAAGAAAACTCTCTGGCTTGGAGCTTATTTTTTCCTTCTCTTCTTTTTTGGCAGAAAAAGAAGCTACCTAGTTCATTTCCGGCAGGAATGGATGTGGACAAATTTTTGTTATCATTGCATTATGATGAGTAAACATTCTACACATAGAAGAACAGTAACTGTTTAAAACTAGTATCCCTAAAACTGAGTGTAGGAAACGGGGTATTGAAAGAGTCTGAAATATGACCTGCACTTTCATTGTACTGAAATTTCACTTTATATCTAAATCATGCTGTTTCTGAAGCAGCTTCCTAGTTTGTAAATAAACTTGCTTGATATATTTTTATTTTAGGAAAAATGTGCAGAAATGTAAGTAAAGCCAATCTGCAAAACTGTATAGCTCTGACAATTCCATTCTGTAAATATTGTGTATATCTTGTTGAAATAGAGGTTAAATTAACCTAATGTTCTTACACTGTTTTTTGTTTTTACTTCCTATGATGTCTGAGGCTTATTCATCTGGAATAGTTTCTAATTTCCTTTGGAGGAAGATGATGCTTATTCTTATAAATTACCTTCAGTGAATGTTCAGTAATACATATAAATATACAGCCACAAAGTTCAAAAACCTGATAACCACCTCAACTGGTTAGTAAAGTATCTAATCAGAAAGTAGCAATTTGATGGATTTCTCCCCACTGCCCCCCCATACCCCCAGGAAGACAATATTTTACCACCCTTTCTCATAATTGTAGTAAAAACTATATTTCTGGAATTTTATACTTTATTTCTTCTGGTCATTCTGTTCTCTTTGTTTTAAAGAGATATTTTTATAAACCATTTATTAGGTGTTCTGATCTTTTCATTTATAACTTTTTAAGATCTTTTACAGAACATTAAAGTGGTTAGACAATTGAGCCATAAAAAACTGAGTTATGTAGTAATTGAGATATATATATATATATATATAAAAACTTTTCCCTAAGCACTGGGGATACAAAGAATTGCACTAATTGGTTGAACTTTTCACATACTAGTGACCAATGCACATTTAATTTAAATATTGTATGTTAAAGTTTGCGTGGAGGAATGTTTTCTGGTGTCTTAGAAAGTCATGTCCATCATAAGATGTAAAAAGACAAATCATAGTTATATTATAATTTAGTTTCTCCTAAAATGGGATATTATAACTGTCTGTACTTAGATATAGAAAATTGTGTGTCCTTAAAAGTGTTAGAGTTACTCTCAAAAGGTCCTTATGGGGAGTGAGAGGTGCCTTCTCTGTATTGGGCTCACACATAAGTCAGGTTGAAAAGCTGGCTTAAACTTTTTAAGTAATAACAGAAATTCATTAATACTTGACCAATTGTGCCTAGATATTAAAGTATGTTTTCTTAAGTCCTTTGTGTTTAACTAAATATCAGTATATTATAGGATTTTTTTTCTACGGGTGTATATTTTATTAAAAAGTCACTTTCTTCAGCCATTTTTTTGTACTGGGCCTTTAAAGAATAAATCCATCCTACTCTAACAAAGAAGTTTTCAATGTAGAAATTATGTCTTCTTAATCGCTAAACTTTATTGCCAAAATCTATGTTGTAAGAAATTTTTATAATGTGACTATGGTCTATTCAAGGAACTAAATATCATGCAGTTAATGTTTACATAACTCAGTTTTGATCTTATACTATAGTTAGGTTTGAATAAATATTTTCATTAACTTGAGAAGTTTGGATTTACATCTCTCTCTGCTGCTTCAGTAGCACCTGTGCTTACTTACATTGATATGTGCTAAATATTGAGACTTCACATACAAAGAAGTTAACTTTCTTGAGGATTCTTTTTGCATTTTTGTTTTGTTTTGTGAATCGTCTCTCATGTAGCTCAGGCTACCCTTGAACCCCTTATGTAGCCAAGGATGACTTTGAATTCCTGATCCTCCCAAGCGTTGGTGTTATAGGCATGCATCACTCTGCCCAGTTTCTTCAGGATTCTTGGTGAACTAGCCAAGAGGCACTGGGTACAGTCCAACAACAACTTGTACCTGTATCTTTTATGTTGATGAGCTAAACCATTATTCTCATTTTACCTTAAAAGTCCAATATCCCAGGGCTGAAGAGATGGCCTAGCGGTTAAGAGCGCCAACTGCTCTTGCAGAGGACCCGGGTTCGATCCCCAGCACCCACATGGCAGCTGAGAACCGTCTTTAACTCCAGTTCCAGGGGAATCTGACACCCTCTTCTGACCTCCACGGCATTGCACAACACGGGTGCACAAACCTACCTGCAGACAGTACATTCATACACATACAGAAATAAATAAAATTTTTAAAAAAGTCCAATGTCCCTTATAATGGACTGTTGTACTTGGTAACCTATTTAATATTCAAATTCTCCTGTGGCTACATTTCAGTGTTAAGTATACCACAAGTGACAGTACATGGCTATTTTTATAACTACTCATAAGTTGATGAAGCTATCTTTCAGAATCTGGCCTAGATTCTTGAGTTTGACTTTTTTTTTTTTTTTTTTTTTTTTTTTTTTTTTTTTT
>VZQC01003336.1:211114-239892 GCA_009823505.1 Rhizomys pruinosus
TTTTTTTTTTTGTATTTTTGAGACAGGGTCTCCCTTTAGTCCCAGCTGGCCTGGAGCTCGCTCTGTAGACCAGGCTGGCCTGCCTCTGCCCCCGAATGCTAGGATTAAAGATTAAAGGCGTGTGCCCCACGCCCGGCCCTTGACTTTCTTTTCTAATGTTTGTGATCATTTTGACATATTTTAATCTTCATAATTTTTCCTAGCTCAGACTGACTTTAAATATTTTTTACCTCCAGATATTAAACATTCTCCAGAATGTGTGCATGATATGTTGAGCATGACTGTGCATGTTTCTGTGTGTACAATGAGAGGAGGATGTCAGATGTCTTTCTCTATTGCTTTTAACAATAGAGGAAGGGTTTCTCACTGCACCTGGAGCTCAATAATTGCAGGCTAGGCTGGCCAGCCAGCAAGTCCTTACGCGGCTTTTTACATCGGTGCTAGAGATCCAAACTCGGATCCTCATGTTTGTGCATCAAGCACTTTTACCACTGCTCCATCTTCTCCACCAGTGTTTTCCAGTTTTTAGCTATTACAAATAAAACTAGCACGGAATATTTTTGTAAATAAGCATTTGTTTATATTATAGATTATTTCCCTAGGAGACATTTTAAAGACAATACCAAAATCAGGTTAATGTACATTTTTTTTAAAGATTTATGGGGAGGGGGCTAGAGAGATGACTCAGCGCTTAAGAGCACTGGCTTGGTTTAATTCCCAACACTCATGTGGCAGCTAACAACTGTTAACTCCAGTGCTAGACGATCCAGCGTCTTTACCCCTGCTTGGCATTGCACGTACATAAAGAGGCTAGAGAGATGGCTCCAGCAGTTAAGAGCACTGGCTGCTCTCATCTCCATGAACACTGCACAAGGGTACACTTACATACATGTAGGCAATAAACATATACATATAAAAAATAATGTTTTTTAAATATATAATATTTACGTTAAATTTTATTTTAAAATTATTAAAGTTAAAATTTTATTATATTGATGTGTATGAATTTTTTTTTGCTTATATATGTAAACCATGTCTGCAGAGGCCAGAACAGTATTGTATCTCCTGAAACAGTAATTACTGGCAGTTATGAACCACCATGTGGTTGCTGGGAACCAAACCTGTATCCTCGACAAGAACACCCAGTGCTCTAAACTGCTAAGCCATCTCTCTTACCCCAAATGTCCATATTTTATGAATATCAATACATTTTTGTCAGAGTCGACCAAAAAACTTACATCAGTTTATATTTTTGGCAGTAAATAATTGTTTTTTTCTGTACTGTATTTGTTTATCAGAGGTATTAAACCTAAAATCAGACCTAAATAAGGCCATGCATGGTGGTGCATGCTTTTAATCCCAGCACTTGGGAGGCAGAGGCAGGTGGATCTCTTGAGTTCCAGGCCAGCTGGAACTACAGGGAGACCCTGTATCAAAAAGATTAAAAANATAAATAAATAAATAAATAAAAATAAAGATTTATTTTTAGTTAAAATACTTATTTACGCCAGGCGCAGTGGCGCACCCCTTTAATCTTAGCACTTGGGAGGCAGAGGCAGGCGGATTTTTGTGAGTTCAAGGCCAGCCTGGTCTACAGAGTGAGTTCCAGGACAGCTGGGGGTACAGGGAGACCCTGTCTTGAAAAAAGACAAAAAAAAAATTTACATTTTATGTGTGAGTTTTGTACCTTCATGTATATAAGTGCACCCATGTTGTACCGTACCCACAGAGGACAGAAGGCGTTGGATTCTCTGGAACTGGAGTTACAGATAGTTGTTAGCCACCATGTGGGTGCTGGGATTCGGATTTGAACCTGGGTCTTCTGCAAGAACAGCCAGTATTCTTAACTGCTGTGCCATCTTTCCAGCCCTTAATTTATTTTTATTTATTTATTTATTTATTTATTTATTTTGGTCTTTTCGAGACAGGGTCTCCCTATAGCTCCGGCTGTCCTGGAACTCACTCTGTAGACCAGGCTGGCCTTGAACTCACAAAGATCCTCCTGCCTCTGCCTCCCAAGTGCTAGGATTAAAGGCATGCGCCACCACACCTGGGTAGACCTCCTTTTCTTATTGCTTTAATGTGTGTAAAAACTTTTGGGGGCTGGCAAGATGGGTCAGCCAGTAAAGGCGTTTGCCACCAAGCCTGACTCCACACCCGGCTTTTTGTTGCTATTTTAGAGAACTCTTCTTCCATATTATTATTCCTTTATTAATGTAAACTTTTGTATTTAAGGTGGGAGGGGGGCATACAACAGGACGGAGTATGCCCTTGGAGGCTAGAAAGAGGGTATAGAGATCCCTGGGGCTGGAATCAGAGGTAGTTGTGAGCCATCTGTTGTGGGTGCTAGGAACTCAGGTCATCTGCAAGAGTGGCAAATGTCTTAACTGCTGAGCCATCTCTTTAGCCATGAATGTAAACTTGTTCATTTGTTTGTGTTGTGTTTTGTTTTGTTTTTTTGAGACAGGGTCTCCCTGTAGCCCCAGCTGTTCTGGAACTCACTCTGTAGACCAGACTGGCGAATGTAAACTTTACAATCATATAACCGGTGCATGAAGTAACTCAATGCCCATTAATGGATTTTTCTCAAACTATTCAAAATCGCCCAGATCAAGACTAAAGTGTTATCAGTACTCTAGAAATCCCTTATCCCTCCAAAGATTAACCACTATGCTGGTTTCTAGCACCATGGACTAGTTTTAGCTTTTTGCCTTTCCAGTCTTATCTGTGCAGCAGAGAATCACTCATGTTTCATTAGTCTTCCTCAATGCTATTACAGTTTCATTGTTTTAACACTAATCTAGTGTTACAAATGATACTTGTTGAAATTTTGTCCTTTGGGCATGTTACAAAGAGAACTTGTATGCTTGCTCATGTTTGGGGGAATATACACTTTTCAGTTAGACACTTGCTGGATCACATACTGTTGTGTATTCTCAAACATTGTAAATTTTCCAGAGTGGTTATACTATACTGATTTATAACTACTCACCAGTATAAGGAGAATTTCTATTGTTGTATACCAGTGTTTGGTGTTTTCATTTTGGCCATTTTGATGAAATATGTTGATACACAATGTAGGTGTTTTAAATTTTGTTTCTGTTTAAATTTTTTATTTTGGGTTTTATTTCTGAGAATTTCATACATGAATATTGTCTTTGCATTATTTCCATCCCTCCCAGTTCCCCGCCCACTCTTCCCATTTCCCTCCTCCCTCTCAATTTGTTGTCCTCTTAATTGAGTATTATTGTTATATAGACATAATGCACTGAGTTCATTTAGTGGTGGTTGTGGGTAGCCATGTTTAGGACTGTCCATTGTGACTGGGATAACCTCTCAGAGCTAGTCCTTGGAGAACCTGATTCTACCTACCTCAGCATCCACTGATTACCTGTAGGCCTTCATCTTGAGGTGGGACCCATGATATAAACACCCTCACCGACCAGCATCCACATTAGATTGTCAGCTGGTTTTGTCGTTATGCAGATCCCATTAGACTACCACACTGTGAAGATTCCACTGGCGCAGCTTCCCTGTGTATCTAGAATATGTTAGCTAGCAGCAGGTATTTTGTCCCTTGGCTCTTACATTCTTTCTGCCCCCCCCCCCGCCACGTTCCCTGAGCCTTGGGTGTAGAGGTTGCATTGCAGATGTGTTGTTTAGAGTTGGACACCCCATAGCCACTTATTCTAAGCATCTGACCAGTTGTGGAACTTTGTAATAGCTTCCATCTGCTGTAAATGCTGAGGGATGAGAGGCCTACTGGCAGTATGAACTTCAGTGTCCATCCTGATCACAAGGAGGGAAGATGGCAGAGGAGTGTACTATTCCTAACCCACAATGGTTTTTTTCCCTGATATTGAATCCGTTTTCAATTATTATCTAGCTTTTTGTGATCCTTTGTTGACCATCTATATCTTTTACCACATTTGTATTGAATTGTCTGCCTTTTTCTTAATAATTTAAGAGTATTTTTTCTGTATTCTAGTCAAGTTCTTTATTGAATAGATGTCATGTCAATATTTTACATTTTTCTTCAGGGTTTATTTAGTGTCCTATTTTAAGTAACCATCTGTAACTGGTTTCCCATCTGGATGTCCAATCAACCTATCATCATTTGTTAAAAGGCTTCATTGCCAGATCTGGGAAACCCCCCAGAGCATGGCCCCAGCAGCTCAGGTTTCAGGCCTACTGTTGCCTCAACTGGTTGGCAGCAGTACCTGCATAAGTCCCCATCACTGTTGTCCTTACCATGCCACTGTTGGCAGTTTCCCCGTAGCAGGCATCTGTGGCACTGTTACCTGCTGTGGAACAGCCACAGCCACACAGCTATGAGCCAGTGGCCCCTGCACACATACATCCCAAGTATCCAGGGAAAGCATGTGCTGGAGCTGTTTCCAGAAGGTTATAGGGGGTCAAGGACTTGTGCTCCCAAAGCTGGATGGAGACTTCTTTACAGGAAAGTTTAATAACTCTCTTTGCTGCCAAAATGGGGTGCATATAGCTGCATCTATTTATTTTAGGTAAAACGTCATATTTTAATGTCAGGAACTGGAACCAGATTAAAGATTTTTTGCTTCCTGTTTTATAGAAAGTACCTTTAAAAGACTAATAGGGCTTTGGTAATGCAGTTTAACCATCAATGAATTCAAAAATGTGTTTTTATTTTGGGTAGAAAACATAAAAAGTACCACCTGGAGCCAGGTGTGTAGTACACACCTGAAACCCATACTTGGGAGGTGGAAGCAGGAGGTCCTCAGCTGCCATAGTTCAAGGCAAGTCTGGGCTACCAGAGAAGCTGTCTTTTTGGGGGGACAGGTGGTCTTTTTGAGATAGGGTCCCCGTGTAGCCCCAGCTGTCCTGGAACTTGCCCTGTAGACTAGGCTGGCCTCTAACTCTCAGAGATCCACCTCCCTCTGCCCCCTGAGTGCTGGGATTAAAGACGTGTGCCACCATACCTGGAGAGATTTTTTTTTTTTTTTGAGAAACTATCTTTTTAATAATTAAAAAAACTGGCTAATAGCACTCAAAACTTGTTTTATATACTTATTTTTGTTTATTTATTCTTTAGTTTTTTTGAGACAGGGTCTCTCTGCAGCTCCAGCTGGCCTGGAACTCACTCTGTAGACCAGGCTAGCCTTGAACTCAACAGAGATCCGCCTGCCTCTGCCGCCCAAGTGTTAGGATTAAAGGTGTGCACCACCATGCCCAACTCGCCATTTTCATTTTAAATACTTTAATAAAGGTTAGAGGGATTTGAGAGTTTCATACAAGCTTAATATCCCTAAGGACAGGAAGGTATGAAGCAAATGTGGTCTAGAGTTACCCCAGGTGACACTATTGGGTGATCAGGTGTGATACTGTAACAACACCTTTTCCATTCTTGCTTTTCTGAGCTTCTTGAAACTATATAAAGATTGTATGTCAGTTTTTAAGGCTTAAGTCATGGGCTTTACTTACATAATTTGTTCATTTCAAAATTTTTTATGTGTGGCACCAGAGTATCACAGTGGGAGCCAGTTCTCCCTATACCATGTAAGTTCTAGGGATCAAGTTCAGGTTGTCAGGCTTGACAGTAAGCACCTTTGCCCACTGAGCCATCTTGATGGCCCTGCTTGTGAAATTTCTTGCTGATTCAAGGGTCCCCAGGTCCTGGGGTTGCTGTAGACATTCTAGTTCTATGAACCGGTGATTGCTAGCCTTTAGGATTAGGGCTCTGTTAGTTCTGGTTTAAAGAGTATTAAGTGATAACTAGTTTACAGCTGCACATTTTGGGACACATTTCACCTGGATTGAGTAAGAAGTTTACATGAAGTCTGACCATGAACTGCAGACCCAAGAGGAGCCCAATCTTTCCTGTCCTCTTTCCTTCCTATTCCTAATTGTAGAACTTTCTGGGGTATGTGGTAGGGAAGGGGCTTGATGAACCATAAGGTGTTGTCACCCATAAGGTCAGCTTGATCCTTACAGAAGCGGGAAATGCTCTTGAGCTCTGAAACCTCTTTCTTGTGCCTTGTCTTGGGTGGCATGTCCCATGATCCCATTAGGGACCGTGATCTCCCTGAGAGGGCAAGGTGTCTCTGCCTGATCTCGAGCTGCCCTTATAGAAAACAGGGAAAGAAGCAGGAAATCAGAGCAGGTGGTGGATCCTCAGTACTAAGGATGGGTAGGAAGGTCCCAGATAGTAGATTGCTGAAGTTCACCAGCCAGCCAGCAGACATCAGTGAGCTTTGAGCTCATTCTCCTCTTTGAGGAGAGAAGCTTTTTGAGTAATTGATTCCATATACACCACTGTTCTTACACAAACTGGAGTGTCAACAAAGCCTTGTCTGAAACTTGTCTTATCCACCAGCTTGCCCATAGTGCTTGGTAAGGCCAGTCCCAAGCCTTGCAGTGTGGCTTAGCCAGAACAGAGCTGAGGTGAGGGTGTGCCTGGTGGGTGTCTTCCTCTATTTCTCCCCACATTACTTTTTTTTACTAAATATTTTTTTATTTTAGTATTTTTGTTATGAGTTGCCTGCATGTATGTAAGTGTACCTGTGTCATGCAATGCCAGCACTGAGCAGAAGACAGTAAGCATTAGATTCCTCTGGAACCGAAGTTTTGGATGGTTGGTTATTGGCTATGTGGGTGCTGCAAATCAAACCCAGGTCCTCTGCAAGAACAGCCAGTGCTCTTAACTGCTGAGCCATCTCTCCAGCCCCCTACCTTATTTTTTTTGAGATGGTCTTTCACTGAGCTCAAAGCTCACTGATGTCTGCTGGCCGGCTGGTGGAACTTCAGGAATCTACCATCACTCTACCTTCCTACCCATCCTTAGTACTAAGGTTACAGACTCGGGCCACCACTCACAGCTTTTATGTGCATGTTAGAGATCTGAATCAAGTCCTCATGTTTGTGTGGCATGCATTTTACTTACTGAGGGTTATCTGTCACTCCCCAAATGTAATTCTGATTTGCATTTCCAAACTGTCTGTCTAAGGACAGTAAACATGTTTTCATGTATTTACTGACCATCCCCACTTCCTAAGATGTGTTTGCTCATTTGCCCAAATAGTGATTGGATTATTTGGTGTGGATTTTTTTTTTTAATTCTTCATACATCGTGGATGTTAATACTTTGTCAGGTGAATAGCTGGCAGATATTTTCTCAGTTCTTGCTAGGGTTCCCTGGGCTGCTGGATTCCTGTTTAGGAAGTACTCACCCCTCGATGCCTGTATCTTGAACTGTTTTTCTCTACTTTGCTATAGTAGTTTCAAGTCTTTATTTGCTTTGGTCTTTTTGGCCTGGAATTCACTATGTAGACCAGGCTGAACTCAAAAGATCTGCCTGGGATTAAAGGTGTGCACTACCACACCTGGTTGTATTGCTTGTTTTATTAAGTTGAAAACACCAGTGTTCGGTGCATACATTTCCAATTGTTACTTCTGTCTTCTTCCCCCTTCCATCCCTCCCTAGGGATTAAACTCAGGGCATTCTGCATGCTAGGCAAGCCCTTTGCCACTAACTATATTCCTTGCTGTCACCACATCCAAAGATTTCCACAAAAAAATTCCAAAATTTTTTGTTTTAAATTTACTTATTTTGAGACAGTCTCAAATTTCTATGTAGCTGAAAATGGCATTTAAACTTACAATCCTCCTGCCTTTACCTCTGAAGTGCTGGCTGAGGTTACAGGCATGTACCACCATGCCTGGTTTAATCAGTACTGGGGATTGCTTCATGCACGTAAGGTAAGCACTCTACCAACTGAGCTACATTCCCAGCCCTGCTGTATCTTCTTTTACTAATATGTAGTGATCTTGTCTCCTGACAAGTTTTGTCTTGATTCTACTCTGCATGCTTTCAGCGTCTCCTTGAGCAGCATGCTGTTTTTCCATCTGCCACAATTAGTCTGTGTCTTGGCAAGGGAGATGTGTCTATTGTAGATAATAGCCCTGAGATAATTTTTTTTTTAATTGCAGGAGTTGAATCCATTACAATTTAGGGCTGAGAGATACTTAGTTATTACTGTAGTTTTGTTGATTTGTTGGTTTTTGGGGGGTTTTTTCCATACTCATTCTAGGACTTTGCTGGTTTCCTGAGTTGGGGATATATGTAAGTGTACCACTACATGGAATACCTGTGGGGAGTAGAGGGTGTTGAACGTGTTGGAAAGTTATAGACCACTGTTAGCTGCCATGGGAATGCTAGGAACTGAAACCAGGTCCTCCTCTGCAAGACCACCCAGGGCTCTTAACCGTTGGTATCTCTCCAAGCCCACAATGACTGCTCTTAAATAGGACACAGTATTAGAACCTTGAATTCCATTTCCTTTTTCGTTTGTTTTGATTCAGGGTCTAAGTATGTGGCTAGGTGGCCTAGAACTCATTATGTAGACTATATTGGCCTAAGTCTCAGTGATCCACCTGCCTCTGCCTCCTGAGTGCTGGTATTAAAAGACATATGCCACTATGCACAGCTTGAATTGCATTTCATTTGGGGGGGTCAAAATACTGTAGAATGCCTTTTGGGGGGGGGGTCTTGTTTTTGAGACAGGGTCTCCCTGTGGCTCTGGCTGTCCTGGAACTCACTCTGTAGACCAGGCTGGCCTTGAACTCAGACATCCACCTGCCTCTGCCTCCCCAGTGCTAGGATTAAAGGTGTGTTCAAGGCCAGCCTGGTCTAAAGAGTGAGTTCCAGGACAGCTGAGGCTACAGGGAGACCCTGTCTCAAAAAGACCCAAAATAAAATAAAATAAAAAGTTACAGAGAAGTAGAGGTCCATTCCTATCACCCAAGTCAGAAGGCTTGTAATTGTAATTGGCCTGGATCTCCAGCTCCAGGGGGTGAGATGCTCTCTTCTGGCTTCCGTGGATATCCCCCACTCACAGATACTTATTAGTAAAAATAGCCAGGCACAATGGCACACAGGTTTAATCCAGTACTCAGGAGGCAAGCAGATCTCCTTGACATCTCACTATGTAGAACTTGTCTCAAAAAAAAAGCTAAGCTAAATAAATAAAGCCATTCATTGTGGCAAAATGGAAGTAGCGGTCCTTGTTTCTAAGACTATTCAGCTTGTCCATTTCTACCTTTCTCTCCCCTGGTGCTACTGTCATCATTTGAAAACCCAAACAACAGGGCTCCTTTTGATCTCCTGTACCTTGCCCTGAATGCTGCACTGTGAGAGAGAAGCTGCCCGTCTCTCGACCCAGGCATGTGGCCCTCTCGTTTATTTTTGTACTACTTACATGATGTGCCTATAGCACCTAGGCTGACAGGATGAGGCACTGCATTCCAGAATTTCGCACTCACTAAAGATTCTACTATATGTAATTTAGCTACAGATAACATTATTTCACCTTCAATGACTCAAGTACAGATTTATATCTTCTGATGTGTAAGCTTCTAACTGCTTATGTAGATTATTAATAATTATACACTGGTATATTCAAAAAGTAAATTCGTTATTACAGAAACATGTCAGACATTGAAAGATTACCAAAAAATTAAAGAAAATTTATTTGTAATTTCAAAAGGTTTGAAATGTAATCTTTTTGTTACTAAAAAAAAATTAAATGGAGCCGGGCGTGGTGGCGCACGCCTTTAATCCTAGCACTCGGGAGGCAGAGGCAGGTGGATCTTTGTGAGTTCAAGGCCAGCCTGGTCTAAAGAGCCAGTTCCAGGACAGCTGGGGCTACAAGGGAGACCCTGTCTCAAAAAGACCAAAAAAAAAAAAATTAAATGGAAAATAATAAAAAATGATGCAACTGTGTCAAATATAAGCAGGCCTGGGAGTCACATTTGTCAGACAGCAGGGTTTCTGGTCACATAAGGTGTCTCCAACAGAAGTTGTCTACAGCTTCTCAATCAGAAGAGCGGAAGCACCTCCTCCTCCATTGCAAATACTGGCGAGGCCAAATTCTCCTTGTTTCAAGGCATGAACCAAGTGAACAATAATCCGGGCTCCAGACATCCTAGGATTAAGAAAGCATTTGGTTCTTTACTGAAGAACTAACCAGAAAATGGTTCTATTCCAGATTAACTTGGAAACCCTGTTACCCAGTGCTTACAGCTAATTAATTACTTTTACATTCAGGAGATGTGTTTCAGGAAGAGGATATAGCTCTTCTAAAACCCTAAGCTTGGTTAAACTTTAGTTTCTTCATTGTTTAACACTAGGGTTTCAAGCAACCAATGTGCCAGTTCTGTGTTTACTATTGGATATTATCTATCAAAAATGGTATTTGCCTTACAAGGACAGAGGGAAAGAAAACAACAGAGCAGGAGGAGTGACCACGAAGCAGCTTAAGCTTAAGTAGCAGCACAAAGACAGCCGTTAACCCACATGGAATTATTTCACCTACCCAATTGGATGCCCCAGAGAAACAGCCCCTCCGTGGATATTCACTTTTTTGGGATCAATCTCCAGCATTTTGATGTTGGCTAGCACAACCACACTGAAAGCTTCATTTACTTCCCACATTGCAATGTCTTCTTTTTTCAGGCCTGCATAGTTAAGAACCTAAAAAATGGAATTCAAATATTTAGCAATCAAAACTTAATTTAGTTACTATCTGGAGATTGTATAATGTCATTGTTATTTAAAATTTTTATTTTGAAAGGATTTATTTTCATATTTTGCTTTTTTCCTTGATTGGACTATCTTATGTCTACTTTGGACAGGTACAGAAAATGTTTTCGTTGGACATTCCACAAATGCTTGAGAAGGTGTGTGCTCTATTTGAGAGTACATCATTTTTATTTTTAAGATCTACCTTGCTTATTAGCTCTATATTCTTGCTCTGACAAATGAAAGAGGAATATTCTTTTCTACATTAGTTTTGTTTTTCCATGTGTTCAGTCCCTGTTTCCTCATTTTAAAGTTCTGGAATCATTTCAGGCACTAATACCGCATTTCTTCTGCAAAGTCTTTCATCCAGGTTTGGTTCTGTAATAGCTCCTCATCTCTATAGACAACTATTTTTGTGCTAGTAATTATCCTTAGGATGATAACTTTTTTTTTTTTTTTGGTCGTCTTTTTGAGACAGGGTCTCCTTGTAGCCCAGCTGCCCTGGAACTCACTCTGTAGAACAGCCTGGCCTTCAACTCACAAAGATCCGCCTGCTTCTGCCTCCAAAGAGGCAGGAGGATCTCAACTTCAAGGCCAGTGCCATTTATATACCATGATTCTATATCAAAATAAAGCCAGGGGTGGTGGAGCACACCTCTAATACCAGCACTGGGAGACAGGCAGGCAGATCTCTGAGGTCAAGGCCAGCCTGGTCTATGTATTGAGTTCCTGGCTACACAGTAAGACCTGGTCTCAAAAATAAAAGGGGGGTGGGGGGCAGAGCAAAAGGTCAAAGTGAGGCCTTCTCTTGGAAAGCTGTCCTTTTTGGCATGGTGCATACGAGTGATCTGGATTAAGTGATTAAGGTTTTTGTTTTTCTTTCGTCTTTTTGAGACAAGTTCTCCCTTTAGTCCCAGCTGTCCTGGAACTCACCATGTAGACCAGGCTGGCCTTGAATTCACAGAGATCCACCTGTCTCTGCCTCTCAAATGCTGAGATTAAAGGTGTGTACCACCATGCCTGGTCTAGATTTTTGTGTCACTTTATTCCTTACTACAGTTCCTATAGCCAAAATAGTTCCATTCAGGATGGAGAAACCTCTAGAAGCCCCTGAATTCTAAATCAGTGCCACACCAGTTTCCCACTCTGCTTACACTAGATGTATGCATTCAGCATCCTACTTAGACCTAATTCAGTTATCCACTTTTTTTTTTCTTTCTTTCTTTTTTTTTTTTTTTTTGGTCTTTTTGAGACAGGGTCTCCCTGTAGCCCCAGCTGGCCTGGAACTCACTCTGTAGACCAGGCTGGCCTCGAACTCACAAAGATCCGCCTGCCTCTGCCTCCCAAGTGCTAGGATTAAAGGTGTGCGCCACCACGCCCAGCTCAGTCATCTACTTTTTATCTAATGAACATGTAGTTTGTGGTTTGCTATTATGGACTTATTATCCTTATTTGCACTGTTCTATCACTTGCCTATAAATGAATAACACTGAAAATGTAAAAACTGCAACCTTGGTTGAAGCAAACCAGAAGTTGGCACAGTGGGCACGGTTCTCGCTTTTCTCACCTTAGGTACAGCATATGCAGGCGCAACAGGAAAGTCAATAGGATCTACAGCAGCATCAGCAAACGCTGCAAAATAAAGATGTTAAAATCAATAGCAAACACTGCAAGATAAAGATGGTTAAAATCAATAGGATCTACAGCAGCATCAGCAAATGCTGCAAAAATAAAGATTGTTAAGCTCTTTTACAAGTACCCAAAGCTTCATCCTTACATATAAAATGCAAAAGCAAAGCTAACCTTACAAGTGCACAACTCCTAACTAACCTATGCTATATGTGACTATATATGCTCCTTTCACAAGATTCTGTAATACTAGTCCTCTAAGACACCTGTTTTGCTGGGGAGGAATTCAGGGGGAATTTTCCTCTGAAGACAATGGTACTGTCTACAAGTATTTTTGACTTTTCAAAACAGGTAAGATGGTACTTGCTTGTCAACAGCAGTACTGAACAGGCTACTATACACAGAACAGCACCCTGAACAAAGAATACTACAAATGTCAGTAAGTTAAAAACCGTGATCTGGGGCTGGAGAGATAGCCTAGCGGTTAAGAGCACCAACTGCTCTTGCAGAGGACCCGGGTTTGATCCCCAGCACCCACATGGCGGCTAAGAACCATCTGTAACTCCAATTCCAGGAGAACTCCAGTTCCAGGGGAATCCGAGACCCTCTTCTGACCTCCGTGCCATTGCACAACATGGGTGCACAAACCTGCACGCAGACAGTACATTCATACACATACAAAAATAAAAATTAAAAAAATTAAAAAAAAAAAAAAACGTGATCTACGAGCTTGGTAGCATATAGCTCAGTAGTAGAGTTCATGAGGCTCTTGGTTCATTCCCAAGCACCACAAAAATAAGAACCTGTGCAGCTGTTAAAAGGCTGAGGCTAAGGCCGGGCATGGTGGCACATGCCTTTAGTCCTAGCACTCGGGAGGCAGAGGCAGGTGGATGTTTGTGAGTTCAAGGCCAGCCTGGTCTACAGAGTGAGTTCCAGGCCACCTGGGGCTACAGGGAGACCCTGTCTCGAAAAGACCAAAAAAAAAGACTGAGGCTAAGAACCACAAAAATAAATACAAAAATAAGAACCTATGACAAGCTAGGAAGATAAATAAATAAATATTTCAAACAGTAGTGAGGATGGCATGGCAGATTTTTTTAAAGTACAAAGGTCAGCAAGATGGCCTACCCAGTAAAATACTTGCCCTATAAGCCTGTAGACCTGAATTCAATCCCTGGAACCTAGGTGATGGTGGAAAGAGAACCACAGAGTTGTCCCTGACCTCTACATGTGCTACAGCACACATGTGCACACAGCCTGTTTTTTTTTCCTTCGAAAAGAACAAGCTTAAGAGAATGAAAGGCCAGCACATCCCCTTGTATTCCTGGACTCCCAGTCCCATATTCATTTTCTTCTGCCTGGCTGGGTCTTTAACACCAATCTTGTTTTTTACTATTCAGTACATAGGATGGGTAACAGGTTTTTGTTTGCTTGCCTTTCTTTTTTTTTTTTTTTGAAATTTTTTTTTCTTTATTAATTTTATTTATTTCTGTATGTGTATGAATGTACTGTCTGCATGCAAGTTTGTGCTCCCGTGTCGTGCAGTGCCGCGGAGGTCAGAAGAGAGTGTCGGATTCCCCTGGAGCTGGAGTTCTCCTGGAACTGGAGTTTCAGACGGTTCTCGGCCACCATGTGGGTGCTGGGGATCAAACCCGGGTCCTCTGCAAGAGCGGTCGGCACTCTTAACCACTAGGCCATCTCTCCAGCCCCGCTTGCCTTTCTTTTTAAATCATAATCTAACCTAAAAACTCAGCTGGGAATGGTAGCACACATCTTTAATCCTAGAACTCAAAAGGCAGAGGCAGGCAGATCGCTGTTAGTTGGAGGCCAGCCTGGGATGGTCTCCAGAGAGTTCCAGGCCACCTAAGGCTATAAAATGGGTCCCTGTCACCAAAAAAAAAAGGTTGGAGAGATGGCTCAGCATTTAGGAGCCATGGCATGTGCAGCGGTCAAGGCATTTTGCAGACGTTGATTCCACCATGTGGGTTCCAGAAATCTGACCCAGGTCATCAGGCCATCTCACTGGACCCATATATTCCTAATATAAAGCAAATTTTAACAAAAATATTCAAAGATCTGTGTGTGGTAGTGCTAGCCTTTAATCCATGAAGTTGGGAGGCAGAGGCAGGCAGTGCATCTCTGAGATGGAGGAATAACGAGTTCTAAGCCAGCTGGACTACAGGGACATCCTGAAAAAAAAAATTCAGGCAGTTTCTCTCTCAATCAAAGTATGTGTTGGTGGAATCCTGTCAAAGTAAAACCTGCAGCCGGACGTGGTGGCACACACCTTTAATCCTAGCACTTGGGAGGCAGAGGCAGGCGGATCTTTGTGAGTTCGAGGCCAGCCTGGTCTACAGAGTGAGTTCCAGGACAGCTGGGGTTACAGACGAAAATAGACATCACTTCCCTGTGCCAAGTAGGGAGGTCTGTTTGATGAGCAGCTTACAGACATTTAAGAAGAAACAAGTCTGAGAGCTGGAGAGAGGGCTCAGTAGTCTAGTGCCTGCCTGTCCCAGGCATAAGAACCTGAGTTCAGATCCTCAGAGTACACACTAAACAAAAACAGAGCGTAACCAGCCTAACTGAATCAACAAACCTTCAGGGTTGCTGAAAGACCCTATCTTCAAAAGATTAAGGGCTGGAGAGATGGCCTAGCGGTTAAGAGCGCCGACCGCTCTTACAGAGGACCCGGGTTCGATCCCCAGCACCCACATGGCGGCCGAGAACCGTCTGAAACTCCAGTTCTAGGAGAACTCCAGTTCCAGGGGAATCCGACACCCTCTTCTGACCTGCACAAACTTGCATGCCAGACAGTAACATGCATACACATACAGAAATAAATAAAAATTATAAAAAAAAAAAAAAAAGATTAAGAGTGTTCAAATGAAAACACCCAGTGTAGTCCTTGGGCTCCACAGTCAAGCACATACATTTGTACACACAGATTTTTTAATTTAAAAATAATAAAATAGCTGGGTGTGGTGGCGCACGCCTTTAATCCTAGCACTTGGGAGGCAGAGGCAGGCAGATCTTTGTGAGTTCAAGGCCAGCCTGGTCTACAGAGTGAGTTCCAGGATAGCTGGGGCTACAGAGAGACCCTGTCTTGAAAAGACAAAATAATAATATTAATAATAATAATAGAATAAACAAGATCAAACCCAGGCCTTGTAGTCAGGCCTAGGCCTAGAGGTACAAACTATCATCCTAGCTAAGGAAGCTGAGGCAGGAAGATCACAAGTTTAGAGCCAGCATGGGCCACAGAGTGTGTTCAGGCCAGTCTACACAACTCAGTGTGACCCTGTCTCAATGAAGATAGCGCTGAGCTATAGGTTAGTGGTAAAATGCTTGCCCAGCATATTCAAGGCCCTAGGTTGAAACCAAGTACTTGAAAAACAACTGACAAGGTGAGGACACCCACCTGCTACTCGTGCCAGTGGCTTCACATTGAGCCTCTTGGCTGCATCTGCAGTCATGAGAACCACAGCAGCTGCTCCGTCGTTTAGTGTGCTGGCATTGGCAGCAGTTACTGTGCCTGAAAATGAGCAGTCAAAACATTCCTTCACAATGACTTCACTCAATTCAGTCTCACAAACAGCCAGAATATTATCTAGGTTAATTAAGTGCACAGAATCAATGTAGATAGAAGTAGAATTAATTCCTGCTCTTGGGAAACCTGTGCAAAGCAAACTTCAGCATAATGAATGTAAGGGTGCCTTGTGGAAGTGGTTCAGGGAAATTTTTCTCTGTGATGGCTCAGAAACATAATGGTGGCACCCTTCAGCCCTCTTCCAAGATAAGGACTGGATCATATTTCTCTCAGGATCTCTTCACATTCAAGCTGCAGGAGACACTAGTTATTTACAAATTTTATCAGGATCAGATACTCTTTGGGAGCTGGGGAAGTGGCTCAGCACTTGAGAGCATTAGATGCTCTTACAGATTACTTAGATTCAGCTCTCAGCACCCACTTTAGGTAGATCCAGTTCCAAGGGATCCAACTCCCTCTTCTGGCCTCTGCAGACACTGTAGACATATAATGCACTTAACATACATGCAGGCAAAACACTCATATACAAAGTACCATTAAATTTTGAAGCTTATTTTATGAGTATGAATGTAATACCTGCATGTGTCTAAGTGCACCCATGTCATGCAGTGCATGCAGAGGACAGAAGGTACCGGATTCCCTGGAACTGAAGTTAAAGAGAGTTGTTAGTCGCCTTGTGGTGCTGGGATTTGAACGTGGATCTTCTGTAAGAACAGCAAGTGCTCTTAGGCACTGAGCCATCTCTCAAGGCCCCCCATTTTTTTTATCAGATATTCAGGTTAGAAGAGATGGTTCAGTGGTTAAGAGTACTGACTACTCTTGAAGAAGACCTGGGTTTGGTTCCCAGCACCCACCTGGCAGCTAACAACTGTCAATTACAGTTCCAGGGGATCCAGCATACTCTTCTGGCCTCCAGAGACATCTCATGCATCTTTGCATATGGTATACTTACGTGCAGGCAAAACAGTTATACATTTTTTTAATATTATTTTTACTTAATGTGTATGCCTGCATGTGTGTCTCAGAAGAGAGCTTCAGATTCCCTGGGACTGGACTTACGGACCATTGTTAGCCACCATGTGGGTGCTGGGAACTGAAACCATGTCCTCTGCAAGAGCAGCCAGTACTCTTAACTGTTGAGCCAACTTTCTAGCCCCATAAAATAATTTTCTTTTGTTTTTTTTTTTTGAGACAGGGTCTCCCTATAGCCCCAGCTGGCCTGAAACTTGCTATGTATACCAGGCTGGACTTGAACTCAGAAATCCACCTACCTCTGCCTCCTGAGTGTTGGAATGAAAGGCATGAGCCACCACACCCAGCCTAAAATAATTTTTTTAAATCGTTATTCTTTAGAATCATTCATTTGAGAAATGTCAGTGAACACTAAAACCACTGAACTGTATACTTTAAAATGGGATTTTTATGGTATATAAAGTATCAATAAAGCTGTGTTAAATAATGGTAACGTAAACTGCTACTGAAATTAAAATATACTTTTACAGTAAAAATTTTTATAGAATACTGGCAAAAAGATGACTAGCTGTTGGGGGAAAAACTAATTGCAGATTCATATCAAAACTGCACACAGCTAACTTTAAAACTGCTAATATTTTCTCAATGGATTTCCAAACAACTTAGAAATTAACCCAGGGGTATCACTCAATAGTAGAGCACATGCCTAAAACATGAGGGCCTGAGTTTGCACAGGCATTCCCAAAAGGATATTTACAACACTGGAGCTCCATTTGTCCCAACATTCACAATTAATGTACTGAGATCACACTACTAAGACAGGCACTAAATATACCAGGGAACATAAGGCTATCAGTTAACTCCTATTAACATAAATTTGATTTTTAATTAATAGTAAACTAGAGATGAAGTACATATGAAAAACAATTTCCTAGCCATGTTGTATAACCTCTTTTCTAAGACTTACATTGAAGGAATAAACTGTTAAACAATTTTAAATATACCTTGACTAGATATGGTGTGGTTAATTTTACTTGAATCTGACATATTAAAAATGTGAAATAAAATACAGACATTTTGTACAGTTGCTTTGTTTAAATTGTTAGGTACATCCAAAAATAAACATACTAACAGTTTTTTCTTATGTTTCACAGGTCTCCCTTTAGTCCCACCTGGTCTGGAGCTTGCTATGTAGACCAGGCTGGCCTTGAACTCCCAGATATCTGCCTGCCTCTGCGTCCCGATTGCTGGGATTAAAGGTGTGTGCCACCACACTGGGCCTAAGATGGCTCTTAGTTGCCATGTGGGTTCTGGGAATCTCACCCGGGTCCTCTGCAAGAGCAGTCAGTGCTCTCAACCACTGAGCCATCTCTGCAGCCCCTTATGTTTGATTTCTTACCATTTTCTTTTTGGAACACAGTCTTCAGGTTTGGAACTTTACTAAAATCAACACGCTTGTATTCTTCATCTTCTTTTACCACCACATCTGGTTTACCTAAAATTAAAATGTTAAGAAATCATCAGCCAAGATAACACATGATGCCCTCCCTTTTAGTACCTGTCAATCACTTTCCATATTCCCTATTATGTTGCTGTGCTAAAGAGAAGCTTTTTTAATTTTTATTTTTTTATGTGTATGAATGTACTGTCTGCATGTAGGTTTGTGCACCCATGTCGTGCAATGCCGTGAAGGTCAGAAGAGGGTGTCGGATTCCCCTGGAACTGGAGTTAAAGACGGTTCTCAGCTGCCATGTGGGTGCTGGGGATCGAACCCGGGTATTCTGCAAGAGCAGTCAGCATTCCTAACCACTAGGCCATCTCTCCAACCCGAGAGAAGCTTATTAAGTAATTTAATGATGTTTAACCCTTCTCCACCTACAACTCCCATTATCTTCCCAACCTTTTTATAATCAGAGATCTCATTGGTTATCCAAGGCCAGGCATCCAACCAATGCTGCATAAGCTAGAGCTCTATCACCCACCCAGAGCACAGAAATCATTATGAGAACAGACACATGATCTAAACTAAGTCAGTGAGTCCAGACCATGGATTTATTCTGGTGAAGCTGGTGAAAGTTCTCCTCTTTGCATGGAAGCAGAACAGATGTGACTGTAGAGATGGGGTGCCATTTATCCTTCAGTTCTGGGAGGTGCCCCTATTAAAAAATACACTGCTGGGGGTGGTGGCACACACCTCTAATCCCAGCACTTGGGAGGCAGAGGCAGGCGGATCTCTTTGAGTTCAAGGCCAGCCTGGTCTACATAGAGCTGGGGCTGTAGGGAGACCCTGTCTCAAAAAGACCAAAAAAAAAAAAAAACCAAACATGCTAGACCTGCTGAGATGAGAACAAGTTCTAAAAAACACATAAATTAAAAATTATAAGCTTCATGGGCCATTAGTTGGATTGAAACCTGTTATCTCTGAATTATAACTCTTCCCTTTCTCAACCATAAGCAAAACTGTCTATGCTCAGCTCAAACGAATAGAGATCACAATAATTTAAAATGAAAATATGTGGCTGGAAAGATGGCTCAGAGATGAAAAGTACTGTTCTTTTTTTTTTTTTGGTCTTTGGTCCCTGTAGCCCCGGCTGTCCTAGAACAGGCTGGCCTTAAAATCACAGATCTGCCTGCCTCTTGAACTCACAAAGATCCGCCGCCTCGCCTCCCAAGTGCTAGGATTAAAGGCGTGCGCCACCCCGCCCGGCGAAAGTACTGTTTTGTAGAGGATAGGTTTGATTCCCAGCACCCCACATGGCAACTAACCATCATCTGTAACTCCCACTCCAGGGTTCCAATGCCCTCTTCTGGCCTTCATGGAATGCATACATGAAATGCATTACACTACAAGCAAACAAAAAAAAAAAAAAAACAATAAATAATAAACAATATTAAAAATATAAATTAATATTAATTGTGTAAATTCTATTAAAAGTAAAATCTAATAAAAAATATTAAAAAGTTGTACTCTATTTTGGAAATATAGCCCTCACCTTTTACTGTAATTGTGACAGGAATCACTTCATTCACAAATTTCCCAGCATCCCAGGCTTCTTTACTTCTGGTGTAGGAGTTGATTGCATAAGTATCTTGTTCCCCTCGCCCAATATTCAGCTTTTTTGCAGTATTCTCAGCACAGTTACCCTGAAAAATTCACAATTTTTAAAAAACTTTGGGCGCTGGAGATCACTCAGTGGTTAAGAGCACTGACTTCTCTTGCAGAGCACCTGGGTTCTGTTCCTAGCATCCACATGGAAGCGAACATCAATCCACAATTCCAGTTCCAGGGGAGTTGATGCCCTCTTGTGACCTCTGCAGGCACTTCACACACATATACACTTACATACATGTACTCACAGCACTAGTACACATAAAAATAAAAAGGTTTTGAAATTTAGATTCTTTTTTTTTTTTTTTTTTTGTCTTTTTGAGACAGAGTCTCCCTATAGCCCCAGCTGGCCTGGAACTCACTCTGTAGACCAGGCTGGCCTTGAATTCACAGAGATCCACCAGCCTCTGCTTCCCAAGTGCTAGGATTAAAGGCATGGGACACCACATCCGGCCTTAAATTTAGATTCTTTTTGCTTTTTTTGTTTATGTATATGATTGTTTTGCCTACATGTAGGTAGATGCAGCATGTGCATGCTACAGAGACCAGAAGATGATATCAGAGCCCCTGGAACTGGGGTTGTGAGTGCTGGGAACCGAATCCAGGTCCTCTGCAAGAGCAACCAGTGCCCTTAACCACTGAGCCATCTCTACAGCCCCAAATTTAGATTCTTAAAATATACTTCCTTGGGGCTAGAGAGATGGCCTAGCGGTTGAGAGCGCCAACTGCTCTTGCAGAGAACCTGGGTTCAATCCCCAGCACCCACATGGTGGCTGAGAACCATCTGTAACTCCAATTCCAGGAGAACTCCAGTTCCAGGGGAATCTGACACCCTCTTCTGAACTCCATGGCATTGCACAACACAGGTGCACAAACCTACATGCAGACAGTACATTCATACACATAAAATAAATAAATAAAATAAATATATACTTCCTCTACTAGGTAACTTCTAGCTAGTTTCTTGCCTTCAAATAGTTCCATGAGGGGCTGGGGAGATGGCCTAGCAGTTAAGAGCACCGACTCCTCTTGCAGAGAACCCGGACCCCATGGCAGCTGAGAACCGTCTGTTACTCCAATTCCAAGAGAACTCCAGTTCCAGGGGAATCTGACACCCTCTTCTGACCTCCATGGCATTGCACGACACGGGTGCACAGACCTACATGCGGACAGTACATTCATACACATAAATAAATAAACAAATAGTTCCATGAGACCAGAATTACTTTTTTTTAATTGAAGCTTTCTGTATTTCATACATTTTTTTTCTGTCTTTTTTTAATATATGTTTATTAGTAATTTGTATCTTTTTTTAATTTTATTTATTTTTTATGTGTATGAATGTACTGCCCGCATGTAGGTTTGTGCACCCGTGTCGTGCAATGTCGCGGAGGCCAGAAGAGGGTGTCGGATTCCCCTGGAACTAGAGTTAAAAACGGTTCTCAGCCACCATGTGGGTGCTGGGGATCAAACCCAGGTCCTCTGCAAGAGCAGTCGGTGCTCTTAACCTGCGCTCTTAACTGTGAGGCCATCTTTCCAGCCCCTTTTTTCTGTCTTTTTGAGGCAGGGTCTCCCTTTAGTACCAGCTGGCCTGGACCTCGCTTAGACCAGGCTGGCCTTGAATTTACAGAGATCCTCCTGCCTCTGCCTCCCAAGTGCTGGGATCAAAGGTGTGTGCCACCACGCCCAGCAATACAACATTTCTTAATCAAGTCTAGACCCGTTCCCCCTTCCTTCCCCCCCACCCCACCAGAGCTCACGCAATCTGCCATAGATGTCTTGCATATTTTTCTCAGTCTTTTTTAAATTTTTGACACAGAAGTTTACTGTTTGGGGCAGAATTTTACTGGTTTACTGTTTTAAGAGAAAACAACCGTGCCAGGCCTGGTAGTGCACACCTTTAATCCCAGCACTTGGGAGGCAGAGGCAGAGGCAGGAAGGACAGCTGGGGCTACATAGAGACCTTGTCTCAAAAAAAAGACAAAAAAAAAAAAAAAAAAAAAAGAAGACAACCTAATCCAGTGTGGGGCAGTGACTTTACAGCTGACCCACACTGACGAATACAGGAAAACATCTTTCTAAATGAGTGACTAAAAGCAGCATTTATAGAACTCTGAAATTCATTTTCTAAAATATATACATGAAGAAAAATCAAGGTCCATGTATTAGATGGCATCACCTATTACAAAGCAGTACTTACCATATGAATTTTATTGTAGACATCAGTTAGCCCATCTTTTACAATCAAGTCTTCAAGCTTTACCCCACCGTAGGGCGTAGCTCCTCTGCTCATGACGTACGGAACATTAGACATGCTCTCCATCCCGCCGGCCACCATCACATCCTGCTCAGCAACAAGATAAGCCAGGGTGAGTTCAAAGTTGCCAGCCCACTGCCCTCTCTACACCACTATCAACAGAAGAGTACTCAACATGGACTTCCTAACCAATTGTTACACAGTGAATACCGTCTTTACCACCTGACCCTGATAAAAGGAAAGTGGTTTAAAATGTAATGAGAATTAAGATCAGAATTAGAAGCCTGGTACAGTGGTACACTCTGGAGGCTGAGGAAGGTAGATCAGGAATTCAAAGTCATCTTCTAGTATATTGTAAGTTAGAGGCCAGCCTGGGCTACATGAGGCACTATTTCAGAAAATAAACCCATAAAAGATTAGAATCAGACAGAAATTTGGCAACACAGAACTTTTGGAAAGTATAACTGGTTTAATTTTCTGTAAAACATTTGGAAACATCAAAAAACTATCCTCAGCAATTCTTTTAGGATTTTTCTTTTAAGACAGTCTATGTAGCCCTAGCTAGCCTAGAACTCACTATGTAGACCAGGCCAGGCTCAAACTCACATATCCACCAGCCTCTACATACTGAGTGCTGGGATTAAAGGTATGTACCACCTTAGGACTTTTTAAAAATGTTTTATTTGCCAGGCGTGGTGGCGCATGCCTTTAATCCTAGTACTCGGGAGGCAGAGGCAGGCGGATCTCTGTGAGTTCAAGGCCAGCCCGGTCTACAGAGTGAGTTCCAGGCCAGCTGGGGCTACAGGGAGACCCTGTCTCAAAAAGACAAAAAAAAAAAAAGTTTTATTCACTACTACATTCTAGTAATTTACATAATATTCAACAGAATACAATCAGATTTGGTAACAGATCAGAGCTCCCATATATTAAGTGAAAAATTGAAGTTAGGAAAAGTTTCTCTGCTTTTAAATGGCAGAATATTCAAACTGGTAGTGCTCAGGTTGAGGGGAAAGCCTAAGTAAAAAAGACTTCCTACCTTCTAGAGCATTGAAATCTATAGAAACTGCATCTACTGATTTAATAATAGTCTATTAAGTAGCTCAATCTCAGAATTCTGTCTTCCTGTATGAGATTACTGTAGCAGCTCTTACAATGTAACACAAGTTGAATGATTCCTCACACACATCCCATCACTCAGTTAATGTAGAGGTCTATTAACAGTGAGATTAATAAAGTATTACTAATTTAAAAATAAGATTAAGTAAAGAAAACCAGAAAATTATTTTGTGTGGGCATCTTACATGCTTATGTCTTCCACAGAAAGCTTAATATCCTAGCAGTGGTGTAATAAGAAGTTATACCTTACTGTTGATGTATGTATGCTCTGGTACACAGATGTCATTCTGTTGTCCCAGCACTACAGTGAGATACAAAAATAAAAAACTTAAAAATTAAAAAAAAAAAATTCTGTCTTTCCTTCTCTTCAGATTGCTTTCTACTTGGAAACAACTCAGAGCAGGAGTAATAGGAAAAGGAACACATAATTATGGGGAAAAGGAACACATAATTATGGTCTTTATGTACGTAAGAAACAATACACACACACACAAAACACATGTCTAAATGGACTGTTACCTTGCTTGTTCCCACTGGTAGGCTAGAATGCCCAGGAATAAAGAATCTGAGTAAGGACCTCTGTCCTTTCACTTCTACCCTGTAATTATATTTGTGGCTGTTTCAGTACCATCCTCCTCATCTGAAAAATGAAGGCCTGGATCTGGTAAAACGTTAGTTCTTTTAGTCTAGATAGGGTCTCTGAAATTCAGAGTATATATTGACTGAGCAGCCTATTTCTTGCTCAATCTTAGGTAAAGACAAGGTCTACAGGCTGATGGAAAGTCTGCACAACTTAGACTGAATCTAGGCCTTGTAGGAACTACAAATTGGTCATCAATTCTGGAAATTTATAATTTATTTTTAATCACCTAGAATCTCAGAGTAAAGACTCAAGGAGTCATTCCCATACTAAAATGTCATGGTTAACAATTACATTTTATTTTTTTTTATTTTTTTTTTAATTTTTATTTTTATTTTTGGTCTTTTCAAGACAGGGTCTCCCTGTAGTCCCAGCTGTCCTGGAACTCACTCTGTAGACCAGGCTGGCCTTGAACTCACAAAGATCCGCCTGCCTCTGCCTCCCAAGTGCTAGGATTAAAGACGTGCACCACCACACCCGGCTTATTAATTTTATGTGTATGAGTGTACTGTCTGCATGTAGGTTCGTGTACCTGTGTCATGCAATGCCACAGAAGTCAGAAGAGAGCATCGGATTCCCCTGGAACTGGAGTTAAAGAGGTTCTTAGCTGCCATGTGGGTGTTGGAATTGAACCCGGGTCCTCTGCAAGAGCAGTCGGCACTCTTAACCGCTGAGCCATCTCTCCAGCCCCAACAATTACATTTAACACAAGACTCATTGCACTGTTTGTTTTGCTTTTGAGAGAGGATCTCACTGAGAAGCTCAATCTGGCCTTAATCTTCCTGCTTCTGTCTCCCAATAGCTGAGATTACAGGCATGTGCTATCATGTCCTACAAGAAAAGATATTTGAGGGCTGGAGAGATGGCCCAGCGGTTAAGAGCGCCGACCGCTCTTACAGAGGACCCAGGTTCGATCCCCAGCACCCACATGGCGGCTGAGAACCATCTGAAACTCCAATTCCAGGAGAACTCCAGTTCCAGGGGAATCTGACACCCTCTTCTGACCTCCTTCTGCATGTAGGTCTGTGACACGGGTGCACAGACCTACATGCAGACAGTACATTCATACACATACAGAAATAAATTTTTAAAAGTTAAAAAAAAAAAAAGATATTTGAGTGCAGACTGAGTGCAGAGTCAATGGAGCTACAAATCTCGATGAGATGTTCCTGAGACAATTCAGCAACTCTATTTGTAAGTTATAATCTGGGGGACAGAGACAGCTGTTAAGAGCATGAGCTGTTCTTGCAAAAGACCAGGATTCAAATCCCAGCACCCACATGGTGGCTAACAACCATCCATAACTCCAGTTCCAGGGAATCCAACACCCATTTCTGTCTTCTGTGGGCATTGCATGACTTGCCTACATGCATGGAATACACACAGACACATAAATAGAAATAAAGCAAAAAATAAAAATAAATAAGTTATAATCTAGGACCGAAGAGATGGCTCAGTGGTTAAGAGCACTGACTACTCTTGCAGAGGACCCGGGGCTCAATTCCCAGCACCTACATAGTGGCTAACAACCATCTGTAACTCCAGTTCCAAGGGATCTGAGAACCTCTTCTGACCTCTGCAGGTACTAAACAACACAGGTGCACCAACATATATGCAGGTATATATCCTACACATAAAAGTAGTAAATAAAAACATGTTTTAAAAGAGAAATAATGGGGGGCTGGAGAGATGGCTCAGCGATTAAGAGCACTGACTGCTCTTGCAGAGGACCTGGGTTTGGTTCCCAGCACCCACATACGGCTGAGAACTGTCCTTAAGCACACTCCTTTAATCCCAGCACTCAGGAGGCAGAGGCAGGCAGATCTCTGTGAGTTCAAGGACAGCCTGGTCTACAGAATGAGTTCCAGGCCAGCTGGGGCTATAGGAAGACCCTGTCTAAAAAAGAAAATAGAATTTGACTGCTAAAACATGAATGTGCTTCAATGTTTAGCATTGTCCAGGACTCAGTGTTATGTTAACTGACAAAGTGTTTCTTACCTGATGTCCACACATAAGGTTTTGAGAGGCCATCATGATGGCTTTCATTCCTGAAGCACAAACCTTGTTCACAGTGGTGCACGGAGTAGAAACAGGTAAACCTAAAACCAACGTAAGTCACAATCTGAAGAACAGAAATACTCATTTTCCAAATACAACTGCAGAATGTTACTATAATCTGCAAATTTTCTTCCATTTGCCCATAAATGTTATTACATGTAATATTTTACTTAAGGTGAAATGTTCTATTTTGACATTACCAGCAATTTACATAAAACAACAAAAGTA
Source organism: Rhizomys pruinosus (assembly GCA_009823505.1). Taxonomy (NCBI): domain Eukaryota; kingdom Metazoa; phylum Chordata; class Mammalia; order Rodentia; family Spalacidae; genus Rhizomys; species Rhizomys pruinosus. The sequence goes on from VZQC01003336.1 coordinate 237,226, forward strand.
TACTCATGGTACCTGCACCCAATACTGCTTGCCTTGTAGGGGCTTGTCCTTCGCCGCCCTGGATGACATTGCCCATGTAGGCTTCTTTCACTTCTTCCTTTGGAATCCCTTTTAAAATAGCAAAAAGGAATATCTCCGTTTTATTCCATTTAATAATTAGGTACCATGTAATTTCTAAGGGTTAGGTGTACAGTAAGTGCAAAATAAGTCTGTGTCCTACTGAATCATTTTGCCCTCTCAATACAAACAAAACAACCACTGACCTGCCTTTTCAATGGCTCCCTGAATGGCAATAGAACCAAGTTTGGTGGCTGGCAGAGAGGCAAAGCTGCCCAGAAAGGACCCAATGGGTGTTCTTGTAGCACTTACTATAACCACTTCCTGGCAAGACAGAAGACAGTAAAAAATTATCATGTGTGTTTTTCAAATCACACTTCATTAAATAAACATCCATATATGTGGTCCAAGAAATGGACCACTTACAAATAATGAATTAGCAAGAGTTAAACATTTGAGCAGCTGGCAGACATAGTACTTCATGGCTTAAGACCAAAAAGAAAGGGCTAGGGTGGCTCAAAGGTAGAGCGCTTGTCAAGCATGTGTAAGGCCTGGAGGTGGGGAGGGGGAGATGGGAGAGAACAGACCCCAAGTCATCCTGACTTCCAGGCATGCGTGTGCCCCCCTCCCTGCCTCCATTCACACATTACACATACACACACACACACACACACACACACACACACACAAAATAAGTAATTATAAAATTGTAACCTTGGGCTGGAGAGATGGCCTAGCGGTTAAGAGCGCCGGCTGCTCTTACAGAGGACCCGGGTTCAATCCCCAGCACCCACATGGCGGCCGAGAACCGTCTGAAACTCCAATTCCAGGAGAACTCCAGTTCCAAGGGAATCTGACACCCTCTTCTGACCTCTGCGGCATTGCACGACACGGGTGCACAGACCTGCATGCCGACAGTACATTCATACACATACGGAAATAAATAAAATTAATAAAAAAAATTAAAAAAAAAATTGTAACCTTAACCTGGGAGAATGCTTAAAAATAATAAATAAATAAATAAATAAATAAATAAATAAATAAATAAATAAATAGAAAGAGGAAGGAAAGAAGGAAGGAAGGAAGGAATAAAGAGAAGAAAGAAGAGAGAGAGAAAGAAGAGAAGAGAAGGGAAGGAAGGAAGAAAGGAAGAAGAAAAGAAGGAAGGAAGAAAGGAAGAAGAAAAGAAGAAAGGAAGGAAGTGCTGGGGCTGCAGACATGCTCAATACTTAGGAGTGCTTACTCTCCAAACAAAAGGACCAGAGTTCTGATTCTGGCACTTACATAACAAGCCAGATGTCCTGCTAACACTTGTGTCTCTAGATACAAGAGATCTGGCTCACTATTCTGGGCTCTGTACACAAAGGCACATGCACTTGAACACACACGTACACCATAGACAGACACGCATCCTTTTTGAAAAGATATATTTAGGGGCTAGAGAGATGGCCTAGCGGTTAAGAGCACTGACTGCTCTTGCAGAGGTATTTGGGGGAGAGGGGTCTTTTATTGAGACAGGGTCTCCCTGTAACCCCAGCTGGCCTGAAACTTGCTAAATAGACAAGGCTGGCCTTGAACTTACAGAGATCCCCCTGCCTGTGCCTCCCAAGTACAGGATTAAAAGCATGTGCCAGGGCTGGAGAGATGGCCTAGCGGTTAAAAGCTCAGACTGCTCTTACAGAGGACCCGGGTTCGATTCCCAGCACCCACATGGCGGCTGAGAACCGTCTGTAACTCCAATTCCAGGAGAACTCCAGTTCCAGGGGAATCCGACGCCCTCTTCTAACCTCCGCATTGCACGACATGGGTGTACAAACCTACATGCAGACAAAACATTCATACACATACAGAAATAAATAAAAATATGAAAAAATAAAAATAAAAAAAAAAAGCATGTGCCATCACACCCAGCCCAAACTTCTAGATATTTAAAAGGCTAGGAAGATAGACTGTCACTGTGCAGATCTTATAAAAAAACAAAGACAGGACCCCTCAGAAAGCACCAACTAGGAAATGAAGTGGCAGCATTTCTAGTCTAATCCAGGCAGTCCAGTCCCTCTACTGCTGAATTTCCCATGTGTCTTCTGCACTGCGGCACCCACAATGCAATGTGGCTTCCTGAGAGTGAAGGCAGCACACTGCACAGGGTTAGAGGATATCTATTTTGTAGACTACTGAGAAGGAACAGGAATTATGTATGCATGGGCTGCAGGAAAGGTATTTTTATGACAATGGAGGAACTTCATATTCCCTAACCACTGCATAATCCTGGTAGGCTTCAAATATATTCAAGTCATAAATACATGCAATTGTGATTTGGTTTGGTTTGGTGTTGGTGTGGTTGGGGTGTTGGGGTGTTGGGGAGGTTGGGGAGGTTGGGGTGGTTGGGGTGGTTGGGGTTGTTGTTGGGGTGGTTGGTGTTAGGGTTATTGTTGGGGTTATGGTTGTTTGGGGGATTGTGGTTGTTGTTAGGGTTAGGGTTAGGGTTAGGGTTAGGGTTAGGGTTAGGGTTAGGGTTAGGGTTAGGGTTAGGGTTAGGGTTAGGGTTAGGGTTAGGGTTAGGGTTAGGGTTAGGGTTAGGGTTAGGGTTAGGGTTAGAGTTAGGGTTAG
>VZQC01003336.1:248919-266219 GCA_009823505.1 Rhizomys pruinosus
TAGCCATTCCAAAGAACATTTCGGGTCATGCCATTATAGGTCTTGTTTTGCCTTTGCCACCCATTATGATAATTACGATAACTACGCTCATCCGGCCTTCTGCGACTCAGTGCTGCCACCTGACGCCTACCTCAGGTCCTGTTAGACCTAATATGTACATTTAATTTATCAATTAGCAGCGCAACTCTCTAACTGAAGATCTGGCTAAAGAATATAGAGAAAAACAAAGCTCTTCAAATTTCTTGTGTCCTCTCTCAGTACTTCCATCTTATAAAAATTCAGTTGAGTGGCATGTCCTCTGGTGTCCGCATATTGTGGAGAATGTGGTTTTACACTTGAATCCACTCGAGCATGCCATCTCCTGACCCTCACAATCCCTTAATCAATACTAAGCCAATGGAATATAAGGCATCTCTAACTCGCTGTTAGTAGGCCATGTTTGTTTTAATAAATACATCAGGCAACATTCAAAATAAACTGTTTAACACCTTTAACCTGCTCAGCTTCCATGTTAAACCTAGAAATCTCTACTCAGTGGGCTCATATGATAACTCAGTATGATCAATTTTATATTCCTTCCACATTAGCCCACACCCTTAAAATCCATTCCCACACATATTATCCTTAGGTTTCTGCCTGGAATGAATCAGAACAACTCATTAAATTTCTTTAGTAGCTATAATCGCACCTCCTCGTGGATCAACACTTTCCTATCTCACCTGAGGGGCTTGCTAGACTTCAATCTGGTTAAGGTCTAGAGGCAACAAATTGTTTGAGCCCTGAGGGACATAGCTCCCGACTGGGAGGGGGGGATTTAATTTCCCTCAGCAAGGTGGGGAGGGAAGGATCTGGCAGAGGTGTGGATTATCTGTGAGGTGGGAGTTAATTTCCTCAGATAAAGAAAATCCCTCAGAATCAAGGGTTCAAATCGCTCAGCAATCATAGTTCTCCCACACATATCCCATGCCCAAGTTTCAGGGTTCCACCTTTCCCCACCAGTGCTCTCACTTTAAACGGCTGACACTTTTCGTGGCTGGAATTAAATTTGCGTTGTAAATCAGCAAAACTCGATAATAAGTGCTCACAGCTTGATTTTCTGCTGCTTTAGCTCTTTGACTTCTGGAGAGAAGATTCCCTTCCAGAGCACACTTGGGAAACCTTTAACTCGTTGTTTCGAATCCGGAGCTGGTTCACTGTTTATCACCGAGCTCCATATTCGTCTGACCAGTTTATCCAGACATGCTAGGAGCCACAAGGCAACATACATTAATTTTCCTGAGTTTTCTCTGCAATTTGTCTCACGTTTTATATATAGAAGTGCTAAAATTCTCTTGTTCTCACAAGAGGTGCAAGTTACGGAGATCAATGGATCTATCTCATAATTAGATCAAATAGTCTGCACCAAGGATTATTCCTCTTCATGCCACCAGGAGAGCCTTCGTAACTCTAGGCTTTCATTGGTTGGAGAGACTGGGCTCCAGAGGTCTGACCAAGCCCACCTAAAGAAGTTCATCCTTTCAATTTCTGTTTCTCTAGAACCCACTTCTGGTACCAAAATCTGTATTATCATGGTCTCAGATAATGGAGAAGGGCAGCCGCAGGAAGAAGGAAAGAGGGGCCAGCTCCCGCTGCCGTGGCCTTAAATACTGCCTGCCGGCAGAAGGTAACACCCACATTTGGGGTGGGCCATCCGGGTTGAGGTGGTCCAATCAGAAGACCCTTTTCTCTTATTTGTTCCTTAGTCCAGTCAAGTTGACACCCAGGATTAACCATGACAGGGAGGTATGTGTTTGTTTTTACTTTCCTGAGCTTTGAGTTTTACACACTTGGCCGTGTACACTGCTGTATACATACATAATTCTACATATGTAACTCGGGCTGCTGCTTCTATGTAATCTACTTACTTGCTAGCATAATATTTGCAATATAATTTGGAAAACATTGCCTTGAGCCACATTTCTTTCTCCATAAGGGACAACCTACAAGACAGCTCCATCACCCTTGCTGACCAGAGCTGAGGAGACCAAGAATGGACTACACTGATCCTGCCTGGAACCCTGAAAGGCTGATGGGTGCTTGAGCTGAATCATCATGAGGGGTTGGAGCTAGCCGGCACTCTGGTCAGACAACACCATGGGAAAGGAGAGGTTAGAGTCTAGGGAGAAAAAAGCAAAAGGAAGTAGAGAGACAGTAGGAAAGACACAAGAAGATTCCTTGGTTAAGGATTTTCTACTTTGGGTCAGGCAAGGCCAGCTTTACTTCCTATGTTGCATGTCTAATCAAGCTGTCTACTGTATCACATCAACATTTTCCTTTCTGGGCTGAGGGTGTCGCTTAGTGGTAGAGCGTCAGCTTAGCAAATTCAAGTCTCTGGGACTAACCCTCCCCCCCCCAAAAAAAAATAGTTGGTTTAGAGTGGGGTAGTGTTAGCCGGGAGTGGTGGTGCACGCCTTTAATCCTAGCACTTGGGAGGCAGAGGCAGGCGGATCTTTGTGAGTTCAAGGCCAGCCTGGTCTACAAAGTGAGTTCCAGGACAGCTGGGGCTACAGGGAGACCCTGTCTCGAAAAGACCAAAAAAAAAAAAAAAAAAATAGAGTGGGGTAGTATTCTGTCTTTTTGAGACAGGGTCTCCCTGTAGCCCCAGCTGGCTGGGAACTCACTAGGTAGACTAGGTGGGCCTTGAACTCACAGAGGTCCATCTCCCTGCCTCTGCTGGGATTAAAGGCATGTGCCATCACACTGGGTTTGTTGTTCCATCTTTACTAACCCTTATTTTTTCAGGTGTCTGGTGCAGTTTCACTGAGGACCCCCTGTATCTTTCTCCATTTTGCATCTCAGTTGTCTTTTCAAAGACGGCACCTTACACCCGTCCTCCGCTCTATCATCTCTTCTTTTGCTTTTGGATCATTCACTAAGAACGTAATAGGCTCTGATCCCTCTATTGAAATAAGTAAACAAAACCACATCTCCAACCCACATTCCAGTGAACTTTCACATTTTTCTGGGTTACCTACCATATCTCTGTGCCCTCACTTCCTATTTACTGTTCAGCTTCTTTATCTCTACCAATGTAACACTTTTAAGCTCTGAGCAAGGTGAACATGTCTGCTGAGCAAAATAAATGCCTGGCCAACATTGCACAGTAGCCCTGTGAGAGTCAGACATCTCTTAACGTTATCAACACTGGATTGAGAACTCTTTTGCCTCCATATAAAAATAACCCTGTGGGCTGGAGAGAAGGCTCTGCAGTAAAGCACTGACTGCTCTTGCAGAAGACCCAGGTTCGATTTCCAGCACCTACATGATGGCTCACAACTCTCCGTATCTCCAGTTCCAGGAGATCCAACACTGCCTTCTGACCTCCATGGGCACTTCACGACACAGGTGCACTTACACATATGCCAGCAATACATTCATACACATAAAATTTTTAAAAATGTAAGAAAAAAACCCTGTACCAGGCACAGTGGCACATGCCTTCAATCTAGGCACAGGATGCAGAGGCAAGCAGATCTCTGTGAGACTGAGGCCAGCCTGGTCTACACTGTAAATTTCAGGGCAACTGGGGCTACAGGGAGACTTTGTCTCATAATAATAATAATAATTAATAATAAAATAACCCTGCTTAAAAGTCTTTTATGGGGCATATATAAGCACACATATATAACCATACTACATGTGTGTACCTATAAAATATGGAAATCTGGGCGTGGTGGTGCATGCCTTTAATCCCAGCACTTGGGAGGTAGAGGCGGGAGGATCTCTTTGAGTTCAAAGCCAGCCTGGTCTATACAGTGAGCTCCAGGACAGCTGGAGCTGCACGGAGACCCTGTCTCAAAAAGACAAAAAAATAAATATATATAATAATAAAATATGGAAATCTATCTGTGTGTGTGTGTGTGTGTGTGTGTGTATGTCTAGCTACCATTCTGGTTGCTTCATATCATACACCACAAGCTTTTATGGAATTATACAGATACACTGGCACAAATACTTATTTCTTTTTTTTAATTTATTATTTTTTTTTAATTTTTTTTTAATTTTATTTATTTCTGTATGTGTATGAATGTACTGCCTGCATGCAAGTCTGTGCACCCGTGTCGTGCAATGCCGCGGAGGTCAGAAGAGGGTCTCGGATTCCCCTGGAGCTGGAGTTCTCCTGGAATTGGAGTTTCAGACGGCTCTCGGCCGCCATGTGGGTGCTGGGGACCGAACCCGGGTCCTCTGTAAGAGCAGTCGGTGCTCTTAACCGCTAGGCCATCTCTCCAGCCCTATTATTATTTTTTTTTATGTGTGTGAGTGTACTGTCTGCATGTAGGTTGGTGCACCTGTGTCGTGCAATGCCACGGAGGTCAGAAGAGGGCATCGGATTCCCCTGGAACTGGAGTTAAGGACAGTTCTTAGCCACCATGTGGGTGCTGAGAATCAAACCCAGGTCCTCTGCAAGAGCAGTCTATGCTCTTAACCGCTGAGCCATCTCTCCAGCCCCACAAATACTTATTTGTAAAAAAATAAAAATACATATAAAACACGTTGAAAAAACAAATGCTTAACTATAATCTTTTCAGTCAGTCAGCAAAACTGAACTCATCTCTCGTTTTTAGGGAAGACAGACACCTAAGAGCTTGTGCTTAGTTACTGGGTACTTTCCAGAAAATTACCCAGACTAACTTCACCTGGACCTTCTCTTTTTTTTATTTTTTGGGGGGGCGGTGGGGGTTGAGACAGGGTCTCACTATGCAGCCCTGGCTAGCCTGGCATGGAACTTGCTATTTAGACCAGGCTGACCTCAAATTCAAAGAGCTCCACTTGCCTCTGCCTCTCGAGTGCTAGGATTAAAGGTGATTGCTACCACACCCTATGGTTCTTTTCTTTTCTTTCTTCCTTTCTTTCATTAAAAATACATTTACTGCGGGGCGTGATGGCACATGCCTTTAATCCTAGCACTTGGGAGGCAGAGGCGGGCGGATCTTTGTGAGTTCAAGGACAGCCTGGTCTACAGAGTGAGTTCCAGGACAGCTGGGACTACAGGGAGACCCTGTCTCGAAAAGACCAAAAAATAAAATAAAAAAATAAAAAAATAAAAAATAAAAATACATTTACTTAGTGTGTGTATATGTATCTGTATGATGTATATGTGTATCATGGTACTCGTGTGGAATTCAGAGGACAACTCTTAGGAGTTGGTTCTTGCCTTCCAACTTTTTTAAAGTATAGTCATTTTTATCTCTGCGATGACGCTGCACTGCACTGCACTGGCTGAGCTGCATACTCTAGGCTGGCTGGCCTGAGAACTTCCAGGTAATTCCATCTCCACCTCCAGTAGGAGTACTAGGATTCCAGATGTAGACTACTACATCACCTTTTTATGTGAACACAGGGATGTGGACTCGGGTCGTCAGGCTTGTACATCAAGCACTTTCACTCACTGACCCATATCCCTGGCTCGACTGGCTCTTTTTTTTTCTTTTAATATCTTTAAAGATTCTTTTTTTTTTAATGTGTAAATGCCTGCATGTATGTACATTCACCACATGTGTGTCTGGTGCTTGCAGAAGCTAGAAGAGGGTATCAGATCCCTGGAACTGGAGTTACAGGTGGTTGTGGGCTGCCATGTGGGTGGCTAGGAAGCGGAACTCAGATCCTCTGTAAGAAGAACAAGTGCTCACAACTGCAGAGCCGTCTCTCCAGCCCTTGACTGGTTCATTTTCATTCTTCATGTCTAAGTTCAAATAACAAACCCCAGATTATCTTCCTTAATTACTTTAAAATTGGCCCACAAGGCATGGTGGCACACATGGGAGTCCCAGCATTGGGAAAGCAGAGATGGGAGGATCCAGAGTTCAAGCCCAGCCTAGGCTCTATAGCAAGTTCCAGGCTATCCTAAGATACAGCGAGACCCTGTCTCAACACAAATAATAGAGAGATAGAAGATAGATAGATAGATAGATAGATAGATAGATAGATAGACAGACAGACAGATATGGTTGCCCTCTGCTTTTAAGCTTTTTATACTGACACTCTTATGATTTGTATATTTGCTTCAAAGTAACTTTTTTTTTTTTTTTTTTTTTTTGGTCTTTTCAAGACAGGGTCTCCCTGTAGCCCCAGCTGTCCTGGAACTCACTCTGTAGACCAGGCTAGCCTTGAACTCAAAAAGATCCGCCTGCCTCTGCCTCCCAAGTGCTAGGATTAAAGGCACAAGCCACCATGCCTGGCACTTCAAAGAAATTTTTACACTGTTGATGTGATGAACATCTTTACTATTCCTGCCTCTCCCCCAAGCATAATGCAAGCTTCTTAAGATCAGAATATGTCTCCTATTCTCAGAAGCATCTAAGCATTAAATATCAGTGACTGACACAATGCTAGTATGGCCAGTTGTGGTGGAAGATGCTTGCAATTTCCAACTCTTGGAAGCTGAGGCAGAAGTATCAGATGGAGGGCCAACCTGGGCTAAACACTGAAACTCTGTCTCAAAAAAGTAAAAAACCAATGGAGAAGAAAAACATATGATTGGGACACTAAACATAATATATAATAAATGTGACATGAATCAATAAAACTAGTTCAGTTTGAGCTATGTATGACAGTTGTCTTACAAGGCAGCTGCACAGCCAACCCAACCAGACCTAGACAAAGCCCTCTCACATAGCTTCTAGCATTCTAGTCAGCTTTCTATTGCTGTGATAAAATACTGACAAAAACGAACTTGGGGGGTGGAGTTGAGGAGATGGTTCAGAGGTTAAGAGCATTGTCTGCTCTACAGAAGACTTGGATTCTGTTTCTAGCACCAATATGAGGCTAATAACCATCTGTAACTCCAGGTCCAGTGCTCTGATGCCCTCTTCTGGCCTCCATAGGTACGGCATGGCACAAGTGAACTTACATGCAGGTAAACATTCACACACATAAAAGAAAAAATAAATATAAAATGTAAAAAAAAAAAAGACTTAGGGATGAAATGATGTGTTTCATCCTAACAACTCCCCCTTCCTGGGGGAGGAACTCAAGGCGGGAAGGAACCTGGAGTCAGGAGCTCAGAGGCCATGAAGGAATGTTGCTTACAGCTTTGCAACACAAGCCTGTGCTCAGCCTGTTCCCAGATGGCCTGGAACTCAGTACATAGACCAGGCTGGCCTTGAACTCACCAAAGATCTGCCTACCCCTGCCTCCCAAGTGCTGGGATTAAAGGCACGAGCCACCATGCCCAGCCAGCCTACTTTCTTATACAGCCCAGGAACACTTGCCAAAGAGTGGCGTTGCCCACAACTGGCTGGGCCTTCCAACTTCACTCAACAGTCAAGAAAACGCCTCCTAGGCAAGCCTACAGGCCAATCCAACGGAGGGAATTACCCAATTAGGGTTCCTTCTTCCCAGATAGGTTAAGTTGACGACTGACACTATCCAGCACACAGCATCCTGCGCACATTCTAATGTTCATAAGTAATTGTTTAACCCTGAGATGTCTCCTCATAGATCATGAGTTCCAAGACAAGATTCTGTTTACTTTCTTTTTTTTTTTTTTTTTCTCTTTTTCGAGACAGTGTCTCCCTGTAGCCCCAGCTGTCCTGGAACTCACTCTGTAGACCAGGCTGGCCTTGAACTCACAAAGATCCGCCTGCCTCTGCCTCCCGAGCGCTAGGATTAAAGGCGTGCGCCACCACGCCCGGCGATTGTTTACTTTCTATCTCATCACAGCAGTTGTTGCTTAACAAGTATCTCGGCAAAGTATGGTGCTAACTAACAACTCTGCTAAACACCTTATGGAACCAGTAACATGGAACAAGGAACTGGATGGAGAGTGATTAGAATCACCTACATGGTCAAAAAAGCCTCTTTGGAGCCAGGCATGTTAGAGCACTTGGGAGGCAGAGGCAGGTGGAACTCTGGGAGTTCAAGGCCAGCCTGGACTACATAGCGAGTTCCAGACCAGCTGGGTCTAAAGGGAGACCCTGTCTCGAAAAGAAAAAAAAAAGCCTCTCCAGAGATGGCCAAGGGATAAATCAGGAAAAGAACATTTGAGGCAGACGGAACAGTCAGCCCACGATGAGAAACTACAGCATACACTAAGTTCAGAAGAGTAGGTGCAGAGCAGTTCGAGCTCAGAAGACAGAGCTGGGCTACAGAAGCAGAGAGCAAACAGGACACCAGAAAGTCTGGATTCCACCTGTGCCATCCCAAGCCACTGGTGGCTTTTATAGAAAGAGCAATCTAACCAAGGCACACAGAGCTGAATGTAGCAGGAACAGAGGAAAGGGCTGGCAAGGGTTAACATGGCTCCAGTTAGGGAGGCAGCAGAAGGCATGGGCATAAGCCAGGTCCTGGAACACTTTAATGCTAGAAGTACCCCCAGCATTGCCACTCTCCTTTTACAGACATCTGAGCATTGGCAGAATCCTGAGCACCCTGCCGAATCCTGGTGGAGCTGGGATTTCAAGTTCTGTCAGTCAGAATCCAAAGCCTTGACTTTTGGCCTCTAGACTACATCAGAAATATCTACTTAATGAAACTAATGAAAAGCTTAGGGGAACTTGAAGCAACTTCCCAAAGCACTGCATTGTTTTTCAGCCCCTGGTTATCTGCTTCACTGATCAAGGGTCTTGGCAGTAAGACTGATCCTTTATTACTCCTTTATGGGTGTAGGCAGAACCACAAGAAACACACAAAAGTTAGAGGTAAATTCTGTATGTTAAAATAACTGTAAAATGGGCTGGAGAGACGGCTCAACAGTTAATACTGCTTGCTCTTCTTCCAAAGGACCTAAGTTCAATACCCACATCGGGTAGCTCACAACGCCTGGTTCTTCAGCTCCAGGGATCCAACACCCTCTTCTGGCCTCCACAGGTACACATGTCCATAGCACACAAACATATAAAAATAATAAATCTTAAAAAGACTATAAAATCAGCCCATGTGCCAGGTATGGTGATACACACGTGAACTATCAATACTTGGTAGAGGGAGGCAGGAGACCAGGAGCTGAAGGTCAGGCTGGATTACAGGAGACTCTGTGTTACAAAAGAGAGAGCAAGGGGCTGGAGAGATGGCCTAGTGGTTAAGAGCACCAACACTCTTACAGAGGACCCGGGTTCGATCCCCAGCACCCACATGGCAGCTAAGAACCGTCTGTAACTCCAATTCCAGGAGAACTCCAGTTCCAGGGGAATCCGACACCCTCTTCTGACCTCCGCGGCATTGTACGACACGGGTGCACAAACCTACAAGCAGACAGTACATTCATACACATACAAAAAATAAATAAATTAATTAATTAAAAAAAAGAGAGAGAGCAGGCAGACAGATGGGTCCAAAAAAGTTTCATAAAGGTTTGTTGACCATAGACAGATAAGTGTATTTGAGGCAAAGGTGAAAGAGTCCATGTAATGGGTGAAAGGTCAATTCTATTTCACAAAATGGCATAGAAAAGTAAAAATCCTGTTAAAAAAAATAAAATATTCCGGGGGCTGGAGAGACGGCCTAGCGGTTAAGAGCGCCGACCGCTCTTACAGAGGACCCGGGTTCGATCCCCAGCACCCACATGGCGGCCAAGAACCGTCTGAAACTCCAATTCCAGGAGAACTCCAGTTCCAGGGGAGTCCGACGCCCTCTTCTGACCTCCGCGGCATTGCACGACACGGGTGCACAGACTTGCATGCAGACAGTACATTCATACACATACAGAAATAAATAAAATTTAAAAAAAAAAAAAATAATAAAATAAAATAAAATAAAATATTCCATGGTTAAATAAATAATCACTAAGTTTAATTCAAATAATATCAAAAGAAAGAATTACTAGAGTTCGGGGGCTGGAGAGATGGCTCAGCGGTTAAGAGCACAGACTGCTCTTGCAGAGGACCCTGGTTCAATTCCCAGCACCCACATGGCAGCTGAGAACCGTCTTTAACTCCAGTTCCAGGGGAATCTGATGCCCTCTTCTGATCTCCACAGCACTGCACGACACAGGTGAACCAACCTACATGCAGACAGTACATTCATACACATAAAAAAATAAATAAATAAAGAAGCCGGGTGTGGTGGCACACACCTTTAATCCTAGCACTTGGGAAGCAGAGGCAGGTGGATCTCTGTGAGTTCAAGGCCAGTCTGGTGTACATAGCAAGCTCCGGGCCAGCTGGGACTAAAGGGAGACCCTGTCTCAAAAAGACAAAAATAAAATAATAAAATAAAAATAATAAAAATTATTAAAAAAAAAAAAAGAAAGAAAGAAAGAAAGAATTACTAGAGTTCAACAAAGTAGCTGTGGGCAAGAGACGCAGCTCAGTGCTGGAGAACCTGGATTCAGCCCCAGAACCAGGCAGCACTGACTGTAATCCCAGCACTCACAATGCTGAGGCAGTTAGACCAGGAGCTCTAGAGATCGTCTTTAAAACAAGGAAAGCAATCCCCAGCATAAAGAGGGGAGGGGACACATACCAAAGCTATATGACCTACAGGCGGGCTAAAGGAACCTAGAACAGAGGAGAGTTAGCCAATACAGAAATTAGCAACAGGAAGTCGTGAATACAGTTGGGCTGTTTGGGACCAAGAGGAGCATAGTGAAGAGGCCACAGCCAGAGGTCCGGGCCTCCAGGACCTGTAAGCTGCATTTGCACCACAGAGAAATCCCTACTTCAAAGTCCTGTTCTATACTTTGATCCAATCTTATTCAGATTGCTTTGTTTTGAGAATTGGTCTTACTGTGCAGCAAAGCAAAGACTGGCCTCAAGTTCAAAATCCTCTACCTCAGCCTCCACAGCGTTGGATTATAGATAGCCCACTCCACCAACTCAGGTTCATCTTTCTCATACAGAACATTTGTGCTTCGTTGCAAAATCTTCACATAAAAATTAAGAAGGAGGTAAGGTGTGGTGGTGCATGCCTTTAATCCCAGCACTCAGGAGGCAAAGGCAGGAGGATCTCTGTGAGTTCAAGGCCAGCCTGGTCTACATAGTGAGCTCCAGGCCAGCTGGGACTAAAGGGAGACCCTGTCTCAAAAAGACCAAAAAAAAAAAAAAAAATTAAGAAGGTTCTGCACTTCTGCCTAGACATACCTAGTCTACCTGGCTTGTCCGTCAGGTGGTCAGCATTATTTACCTGAGTTAACCTGATTTCATTTTTCTGATTTCTCCAGTCATCCCATGAAACTGACAAACTGGTTAAAAACACTTCTGGGTCTGATGGTTCACTCTTGTAATCCTGGACTTATCTCCTTTGCTTCCTTCTTCCCTTCTACTTCATGTAGGAAGTAGAAAAGAAGGAAGCAAAGGAGATAAGTTGAGGAAAGCAGGAAAGGGAAGGGGAGGGGAGAGGAGAGAGACTAAGGGAAGTTAAAACAATTACTCTACTCTAGGGGATGAAGTACTGCCCAGCTCTAGAATAGAATATAAAACCAACTGAGACCTAAAACAACAAAAAGAACTCATCTCCTCGTTCCTGGAAACTTACTCCTCTGGCTTTCCTATTACCTCAATCACCCAAGATTAATCACCCACATTGCCCACATGGGCCTGGAACCCCTGAGCTCAAGTGCCCCTTGGTGGCTGGGGCTAGACACTGGCCACTCAAGCACGGTTAATTAATTTGAGGCTTTTCCCTAGACTTCCACCCTCACTCCACAACCCTCACGCCCTACATTATTCTTTCACAAGGTCTTGCATAAGGCTGTGCTTTCCGCTGCCAGCACCAGAGCTCAGGTGTGTTACTCTCCAGCCACCGTCCTCCCACTCGCTGATCCTCCATGACCTCTGACTATTACTGAAACAGAAACGTCAACCGTCCCGACAGAAGTCAAACCCATTCTCTAAAAGCGTAGGTAGAATTCAAATACTATGGGAACCAAACTGAAAATCCAGAGTTCTCACTCTAATGCTCCCTAAACATTTCAGCCTGGAAAGACGCCCAGCCCAAGGTTTAATTTATGAGTAGTCTTGTCTGAGTAGCCATGTTGTTCTTGGGTGGGTTTTAAAGCGTACTATTACACAGTGCCCCCCGCCTTATAAGAGCAAAGACCGACTGGATAAAACGACGTAGACAAATACACCAGAAGGGGTGTCGGAAACCTGGACCTGCAGAGCCTCAGCTGCAGCCGGCGGGCCAGCGCCAGCCCAGGCCTTGCTGGCCGGGCCCACGCCCGTGGACCACAGTAGGTGGCTGCCAGGCCGACGGCGACACCCGCGGCCCCCAGGCGTGCACACCGTGGTCTGTCCCCATGGCCCCTCGGGCCGAGTCCCCGGCCTCGGAAGGCGGAACCTTCCCAGAACGGAAACTTCAGAGGAGGGGAGCTGCTCCCCCACGGTCTGCTCCGTCCCGCGCTCACCTGCAGCAGCCCGCGAAGCTGGAGGCTGCGGACGCCACCGCGCAGAGCCGCTAGCACAACCATGGTCACTGGCAGGAAGCTTCTCAAGGGCACAGACTACCGCACGCTGCGCCACCGCCCCCAAGGATCCCCGCAGCCTGCGGCAGGCACCGCCCCCAGGCCTCCTCCAATAGCAGTCCGGGATTGCTGCGCTTGGCGGCGATTGGCTGGCAGCCAGGAGGGGGCGTGGCGTGGCCCTGGGCTGCAGCACTTGTTTGCAGCTCCTAGGCAAAACTGACAAGTGGTGCCCGCAAAGAGGTTTACCCTGTGCATGCCTGTGGTTTCTGTCACCGGAGACTTTCCATTCACTGAGCAGCTCCTGCTAGTGTGACTGCACTCACTCCGGGAGACGTGGAGAGAATTTTGTAATTGCTTTTCTGTAGAAGGATGACAGATAAAATGCATGTTAGTATCCAAAATGAATTGGGCAAAAAGGATTATATCAACTCTCATGAATCAACATGCTTTAAACCGGGCGTGGTGGCGCATGTTTTTAATCCAAGCACTTGGGAGGCAGAGGCAGACGGATCCCTAAGTTCAAGGCCACCTGGTTTACACCCCCAGGCCAGCTGGGGCTTCAGGGAGACCCTGTCTCAAAAAAAAAAAAAAAAAAAAGCTAAATGAATAATCGATGCTTTAACTATTATTAGGCATTCCTTAACTAAGGAGACAAAAGAGATAAAGACAGTACATGGCTTTTTTTTTTTCTTTTCTGGTCTTTTCGAGACAGGGTCTCCCTGTAGCCCCAGCTGGCCTGGAACTCGCTCTGTAGACCAGGCTGGCCTTGAACTCACAAAGATTCACCTGCCTCTGCCTCCCAGGCGCTAGGATCAAAGGCATGCGCCACCACGCCCGGCTAGTACATGGCTTTTTAAAAGACAGCCTTTTTTTTGCTGGACGTGGAGACGCACACCTTTAATCCTAGCACTCGGGAGGCAGAGGCAGGTGGATCTTTGTGAGTTCAAGGCCAGCCTGGTCTACAGAGCGAGTTCCAGGACAGCTGGGGTTACAGGGAGACCCTGTCTTAAAAAAAAGACAATAAAATAAAATAATATAATATAATAAAATAAAATAAAATAAATAAAATAAAAAATAAAATGACAGTCTTTTCAACAAATGGTACCGGGAAACTGTCCTTTTGCAGAAGAATGAAATTAGACCCCCATCTCTCACCTTCTGCAAAAACCAATTCAAAATGGACCAAAGACCTTAAAACATGAAACACTGCAATTATTAAGAGAAAACACTTTGAGGGGCTGCTGCGCTCCCCCACCCCCAGAGGCGCTGCCTCAGCCGCCGCAGACCCGCCCTAGAGCCGCCCCGCCTGGCCAGAGGAGAGGAACCTGCCAGGCCTGGCCTTGCCACTCGGCCCAGCCTTCAGAGTCCCTGCTGTGCACCCGAGGCCACCCCGAGCGCCTTAAGCCTTGAAGATCAAGGATGCCAAACAGCCCCGGTTTCACCATGTAACATGTACTGGCCTGGAATTCACTATGTAGACCAAGCTGGCATTGAACTCACACAAATCCTGCTTCTGTCTCCCAAATGCTAGGATTAAAGACAGGTCTCATGTAGCACAAGCTGGCCTTGAGCACAATATGTAGCCAAGGATGACCTTGAACTTCTTGTCTCTACTTCCGGAGTGCTGAGATTAGAAGTGTGCACCACTAACCAGCATGCTTTCCCCTGGTTTGGCATGGACATGAGGGAACTCTAGTAAAGCTCTCGTATTTTGAACCTATCGATATCACAGCAGAACAAGAGGAAGATGAAGGTTAAAAAAGTATTTGAAAATATTTGACTTTTTTTAAATTAATTTTTATTTATTTCTGTATGTGTATGAATGTACTGTCTGCAAAAGTCTGTGCACCCGTATCGTGCAACGCCGCGGAGGTCAGAAGAGGGTCTCGGATTCCCCTGGAACTGGAGTTCTCCTGGAATTGGTGTTTCAGACGGTTCTCGGCCGCCATGTGGGTGCTGGGGATCGAACCCGGGTCCTCTGTAAGAGCGGTCGGCGCTCTTAACCGCTACGCCATCTCTCCAGCTCCCGAAAATATTTGACTTCTAATGTAGAATACAGGTCCACGGGCATTTGGGATGTGCACCTTGAACTGAAAGTTTTAACAATTTTTGGCTAAAGAGGGAACTTGGACTTTATCCGATTTCCAACCCAGGACTTGACTACTTTTATCCAAATGGGACGAGATTAAAAACTTCTCGCACTTGGGAGGCAGAGGCAGGCGGATCTTTGTGAGTTCAAGGCCAGCCTGGTCTACAGAGTGAGTTCCAGGACAGCTGGGGCTACAGGGAGACCCTGTCTTGAAAAGACCAAAAATAAACAACAACAACAACAACAAAAACTTCTCAACATTACAAACGGTGCAATGTGCTACAGGAGGTGGTGTTTATAAGTTGGAAAAAGATTTTCGTACAATTGGAAGCCTCCACTTGCACAAACTGGATGAAGTTGACGGCCTTGTGCAGGGCTTGCTGTACACAGATTCTGTCGGTTTCAATGGACAAGCAGAATGCTAGTATTTTGCTAATGCCTCAGAACCTGAGTGACACCCAAAGATGCCTTTTAACTGGATGATCCCTATCCATTGCTAGTAGTGAACATTGGCTCAGGAGTCAGTATCTTAGTAGTGCATTCCAGCAACAACTATGAGAGTGACTGGGACAAGCCTTGGAGGAGGTACCTTTCTTGGGTAATGCAGTTTATTGACTGGCTGTGAAAGTTTTGAAGAGGCTCTTGAAATGGCATCCAAAGGTGATAGTACCCAAGCCAACAAGCTGGTCCATGATATTTATGGAGGAGATTATGAAAGATTTGGTCTGCAAGGTTGGACTGTAGCATCAAGTTTTGGGAATATGATTTATAAAGAGAAGCACGAAACTGTCAGTAAGGAGGATCTGGCACGAGCTGCTTTAGTTACCCTCACCAACAACATTGGTTCCGTGGCACGGATGTGTGCTGTTAATGAGAAAATAAGAGAGCTGTCTTTGTTGGAAACTTTCTACATGCCAATACTCTCTCCATGAAACTTTTGGCATATGCACTAGATTATTGGCCAAAGGGTCAATTGAAAGCATTGTTTCTAGAACATGAGGGATACTTTGGAGCTGTTGGTGCACTTCTTGGACTGCCAAATTTCAGGGTGGCCTTGAATTTACAATCCTCAGCCCTCTGCCTCCCATGTGCCAGGACTATAGGCATTTGCTACCATACCTGACACAAGAATTTCCAATTTTGAGAGGACAAGGCTAGTAACTACACTAGGAGATCAAACAACAGAAGATGACTGGTTATAATACCAGCTATCTGTATAGCTAACATGGATCCATTCTGTCATAATAATTCACTGAATTTTCATAAATAAACTACTGAACTAAGGAAGATTGTTTACATTTTGCAGATGAAAAAAAGAAAGAAAGAAGTTTACCGGAGGCCAAAAATCAAGTTTAGACAAGAGCAAATGCCCGCCAGGCCTTGGCCCAAGCAACTCTCCTAGTTCTGTTTTAGGGACTCGTGCCTTAGCAGCACAGGGACAGCATGGCATTCCAAGGCCCTCTGCACCACTGAGAGCCAGCATAACTGTTACCACTAGTTGGTCAAGACAGCTCCTTGAGGAGTTCGCAGGAATGTTTAGGAAAAAATCAGCAATTTTGAAGCCAGAGACCTTGACCCAAAAATAAGGTAAATTAGCCCTAGAGGAATGAAATCCTGAGGTCATCCTCTGGCCACTGCATGCACATACATTCATCTCTCTCTATCTCTGTCTCTGTCTCTCTGTCTCTGTCTCTCTGTCTCTTTCTCTCTGTCTCTTTCCCTCTGTCTCTCTCTCTCTCTCTCTCTCTCTCTCTCTCTCTCACACACACACACACACAAACATACACACAGAAATTTGAAAAAACTATCCCAGTGTGCTAGTGCACACCTTTAATCCCAGCACTCAGGAGGCAGAGTCAGGCAGATAACTGTGTTCAAGGCCAGCCTGGTCTACATAATAAGTTCCAGGACAGCTGGAGCTACTGGGAGACCACCTTGTCTAAAAAAAAAAAAAAAAAAAAAAGCCAGGCGTGGTGACGCAGGTCTTTAATCCTAGCACTCCAGAGGCAGGCAGATCTCTTTGAGTTCAGAGCCACCCTGGTCTACAGAGCGAGCTCCAGGCCAGCTGGAACTAAAGGGAGACCCTGTCTCAAAAACACCAGAGAGAGAGAGAAAACTAAAATAGAAATCCAAGCAAGCCAAGCATAGCAGCACATGCCTAGAATCCAGCGCTTGAGAGGCTAAAGACACTAGTGCCCATGAGTCAAGGTCAGCCTGAGCTACAAAGCAAGACTCTGTCACACAAACAGAATATTGCAAACCATACCAAATGATCCATATTTGAAATAGTTTAGACCCAGAATGCAGAGTCAATGTGATACTTTGTCTTCATTTCCCTTGAAAAGGACTTAATAAGAAACCAAATTCAAGATTTAAGCATAGATCTGAGAGTTGGAGCAAAAAGGAAATCGTTGGAGCAAAAAGGAAATCATTGGAGGTGTTAAATTCTCTCTGTGCAGAGCAAAACTTAAAATAAGTTCTCCGGGCATGGTGGTGCACGCCTTTAATCCTAGCACTTGGGAGGCAGAGGCAGGCGGATCTTTGTGAGTTCGAGGCCAGCCTGGTCTACAGAGCAAGTTCCAGGACAGCTGGGGCCACAGGGAGACCCTGTCTTGAAAAGACCAAAAAAAAAAGTTCAAGGCCAGCTTGGACAACTTAGTGAGACTCTGTCTCAAATAAATATAAAAGAGGCCTGGGGCTATAGCTCTGTATGTGAGAGGCCCTAGGTTCAACCTCCACTACCACAGAATGAAAAGAGAGAAAGGAAAAGGGAGGGAGGGAGGGAGGGAGGGAGGGAGGGAGGGAGGGCAGTAGAGAACGTGATTTTCCTAC
>VZQC01003336.1:267188-284777 GCA_009823505.1 Rhizomys pruinosus
TTATTTATTTCTGTATGTGTATGAATGTACTGTCTGCATGCAAATGTGTGCACCCGTGTCGTGCAATGCCGCGGAGGTCAGAAGAGGGTCTCGGATTCCCCTGGAACTGGAGTTCTCCTGGAATTGGAGTTTCAGACGGTTCTCGGCCGCCATGTGGGTGCTGGGGATCGAACCCGGGTCCGCTGTAAGAGCGGTCGGCGCTCTTAACCGCTAGGCCATCTCTCCAGCCCCCAGCTAAGACTTTTCTTAAGTGATGTAACTATATGCAAGTTGTCTGTGCTCCGCTAGGTAACCTCACCCCTGTTCCTTTATAACCCCAGTTAAATTCACTGATTCACAAAGCAAGACTTAGGCGGCATAACGACTTCTCCAGGTTTCAGGTTGGCTGGCTCTTGAGTTGACTACAAGGCAAGGTGCTGGGCACACTCAAAAGGGATGTTCTTGATCGTGTTAACTGAAGTGGGAAAACCCACCCTCGATGTGGACAGCACCTTCCAGTGGCAGCTCAGCTCAGAGGAAGGCCAAGCAAACACCTTTGCTTTCTGCCAGCTTGCCTTTGCCCTGCCCTGTTCCTGTTCACTGTTGCTGCTGTTTTCCTTCTGACATCAGAACCCAGCTTCTTGGCTTCCAATGTGAACTGAAGACTCCAGAATCTCCAGTTTTTAGTTTGGACTGCTGACATATCCATGCATCATGGTGCATCATGGATTGAGAATTTGCGGAGATCTCTGTCTCTCCAGCGTGAAGACAGTCATTGTAAAACTACTGAGCCAGTATCATGCAAGCCCCATGTTTTTTTATTTTGAGACACAGTCTCTATGTAGTTAGCTCTTCCCTCCAGCATTTGATTTTGGTCTGAGCTTGTAGTCACTTCTGTTGTTTCGGCACTAGGTGGTGCCCTAAATTTGCATATGTTCTGCAGCTTTATCACTGTGGAATACAAAGCAATTTGGTAGTTTGGGGATGGGGACTTCAGATGAATAAATTCCCCTACTCATCCCGTGGGGCCAGTGTGCCACTCCTCTGGTGGTTCATGCCCTCACAGTTCACAGCCATCTTTTGACTGGGAAATTTATGAAGCATACAGCTTCCTCTGACTACTGTTGGCTGCTGGAAACCCTAGGTGCTCCAGGTGTGTGTGTGGGGGGGGGTGTGGGTGTGTGTGTGGTGCACACTCGTGCGTGCACATGTATATATGCATTTTGATACTGATTGAACACAGATCCTTGCATATCTACCACTTAAGCTAAACCAGCTCCTTAAGCATCAGGTATTTCCGGCCCGGGGAAAGGTCGAGGGCTTGTTAAACTTCAGATTGCTGGGCCTGCTTGGGTTGGAGTTTAAGAACCTCCACTTTGAATAAGCTCCCAATGGATAAATCTGTTTAGTGGAAAGACCCACAGCAACTGTGGTAGGCTAAGGAGGATGGCCATGTGCATGTCTTGGGAGAGGTATAGACTTAGGGAGTAAAACACAGAAAGCCACATAGGAAGCAGGCAGAGGAAGCCTGATCTCTGTGATTTCAAGGCCAGTCAGGGCAACATCATGGGATCCTGTCTTTTTTTAAAAAAAAGCAAGATATCAGGCCGGGCGTGGTGGCACATGCCTTTAATCCTAGCACCTGGGAGGCAGAGGCAGGCAGATCTTTGTTGAGTTCAAGGCCAGCCTGGTCAGCCAGGACAGCTGGGGCTACAGGGATACCCTATCTCGAAAAGACAAAAAAACAATAAAAAATAAAAAAAAGAAGGAAAAGAGAAGCAATANAAAAAAAAAAAAAAAAAAAAAAAAAAAAAAAGCGCAAGATATCAGGGCTGGCTGAGAGATGGCTCAGTGGTTAAGAGCACAGACTGCTCTTGCACAAGACCCAGGTTCGATTCCCAGCACCCACACGGAGGCTAAGAACCATCTTTAACTCCGCAGCATTGCGCAACACAGGTGCACCAACCTACATACAGACAACACACTCATACACATAAAAAATAATTAAAAAAAAAGCAAGGTACCCTGTTCCTCAGAGGCAGGTTGACAGGTGAGGTACCCTATTAGAGGTAAAGTTGAAGTGGGAGGGAAGAAAGTTATGAAATTGCCTTATAAAACAAGACCACATGGAGAGAACAAAGGAGTAAAGCAGAGTATAGGCAATGAACAAATGAAACTAGAAAAAGGGGCTCGTAGAGGCGGATGATCCTCGAACACTGCTGCTCTTGCAGAGGACCTGGGCTCAGTTCCCTGCATCCACAGGGCAGCTAACAACGATCCAGAACTCCCGTTCCAGTGCCCTATTTTGACCTCCTAGGGCAGCAGACAACACGTGTATTTATAACATGCAGGCAATACACTTGTACACACATAAAATATTCTTAAAAAAGAAAATAGCAGGGGTGCTCAACACCCAGGGAAGCCTGTATTTCTCTGCAACAGGCTGCGGAGCAGGTGGATGTTTGATCAGTGCTCCTAGCCTGGCCAAGCGAGGAGGGCATCCCTGCTTTGCTCACTCCAGTACCTACTTACCGGGAACTCAAGATCCCTGCTTCAGATGCTGCTACTCAAAACAGGGGCACAGTGACAGGGGACAGTATGCTTTATCTCTTAAATGCTAGAGAACGGAACTAAAACCTCCCCACTTATAACTTGGAACTCTGTCCTTAGGCTCTCACGATCCATTCTGCCATACATATTAGGGCTTACTGTGTAACACTGGCTTCCTATTGCATTATCAGCATTGGATCCAACTTTTACTGGGGTTTCCCCGTTTAAGAAAAACAAAGTAAAAAAATGCAGGTTAAATATTCCTGATTCAAAATGCTCATGCCTCACAAGCGGTATGCTAATAACTCCAGTGCCTTCCAAGTGTTTCTTGGTGTACTCAGCACCTTCCAAGTGTTTCCTGGTGTACTCAGCGCCTTCCAAGTGTTTCTTGGTGTACTCATTTTAACACGGTCTCCCAGTAGCTCCAACTGTCCTGGAACTCACTGTGTAGACCTGGCCTTTAACTCAGAGATCAAACTGCCTCTGCCTGGGATTGAAGGCGTGCACAGCTCCCTCCCTCTTGAGGCCTACAATATTTTTATTTTGTATGTGTATGAATGTAGTCTGCATGCAGGTTTATGCACCCATGTTGTGCAATGCAGGTGGAGGTCAGAAGAGGGTGTTGGATTCCTCTGGAACTGGAGTTAAAGATGGTTCTCAGCCACCATGTGGGTGTGGGGATTGAGCCCAGGTCCTCAGAAAGAGCAGTCGGTGCTCTTAACCACTAGGCCATCTCTCCAGCCCATGCCCTACAATATTTTTATGTAGGGTTTGCCTGCATGTACGTAAGTGCACCATGTGTATGGAATCCTATGGAGGGCAGAAGAAGGTGTCAAATCCCCACAAACTGAAGTTACTCTATGCTGAGAACTAAACCTAAGTCCTCTGTAAGTACAGCAAATGCTCTTAACTGTTGGGCCATTCTCTAACCCCCAGGATGCCTAAAATTTAAGCTTAATTATAAACCTGCCTTTTGGTTCAGGTAAACATTACACTTTTTGGTTACTTCATTTCCAAGTCATCCCCCAGCCCCTACAATGCCATTGAAGGTATATGGCTGAGTCTCTAAGTCATGAGGAAGTCATCCACTTGGTTTTGATGCTTCATTTTTGGTTCCTAAGGCGGCTAAGCTTTACTGTTAAACATTAAGAGATGTCTAACATCTCTCTTTACTGTTAAACACAGAGATGGCTCAGTTAAGAGCTCTTGCAGAGGACGGGGGTTCAATTCCCAGCACCCACAGGTGGCTAAGAACCCTCAGGCCGGGTGTGGTAGCTCACACCTTTAATCCCAGCACTCAGGAGGCACAGACAGGAGGATCTCTTCGAGTTTAAGGCCAGCCTGATCTACGTAGCAGGCTCCAGACAAGCTGGGTCTAAAGGGAGACCCTGTCTCAAATAAATAAACCAATAGATAAATAAAATCAGGCATGGTGGTACACACCTTTAATCCCAGCACTCTGGAGGAAGAGCAGTTGAATCCCAGGACAGTTGAGACTGCAGGGAGACCCTGTCTTAAAAAAACAAAAAAATTCCTAGACTTAAAACAGGTCTTTTGCCTCAGCCTCCCAAGTCTCTGGACTACAGGGGTGGAGAACTGTGGCCTGCTCCCCCTGTCCCAGTCTTACAGCCCCTTATGGAGACCAGATGGCCTTGAACTCCACCTTCCTCTTGTCTCCTGAGTACAGGGATTAAAGGAGTTTATCACCACACCTGGATCCAGCCAAAAATCTTATCCAAGATTTTTACAGCAGCACATCAATATTTTCTGGATAGGTGAAAGCTTTATATTACATTTTTATTTTGCAAGAAAATAAATTATACAACTTAAAAAATAAAATCCAAAAATTAAGCAGTTCATCAAAATATTTCAGCCTACTGCATACAGAAACTACCATTTAAAATTGTACAGCGTTATCATCTTCGTATGTAGTGGCACACATTCAAAACTCAAGAGACCAGGAGGGCACATTCCACTCAGGAACTCAAGTTAGTTCAACAGTCTAGACCACATAGAGTAGATGTCAGGAAAGCACTCACATTTTATCTCACAACCATGACCCTTGGAAGAATTAATGACAGCATCCCAGTCATTTACATGAAAATAGAACCAGCTTGAGTTTTTGATAGCAAATCTGTGTAAAACTAGCAAATCTTTCACCAAACTGATTAAAAATTTTGCCCTTGGAGCAGAGCTAATGATATCCTACTACAAATAAGGCAAAATACTTCTTAATCACTAAATATTATGCATTAAATTTAATGAAATGAAAATAAGAATGCTAACATTTCTAGAGATCTTAATACTTATGCATAAAGCAAGAGACTTAAAATGAACAGGGAGAGCCTTCAATAATATAAAAATTAGAAGACTTCAAGATCATTATTTTTTGTCTTGAGACAGGGTCTCCCTGTAGCCCTAGCTGGCCTGGAACTCACTCTGTAGACCAGGCTGGCCTTGAATGCAGAGATCCACCTGCCTCTGCCTTCCAAATGCTAGAATTAAAGGAGTGTGCCACCACACCCAGCAAAATTATATTAACATTTTAAAACAATAATGATGTATCAAGTGTGTTCTGTGTTTTGTTTCATTTCTACTTACTCTGGCTGTGAGCTGACAATTTCTTGAAACTAGAAAGTTAATGCTCATAATGGAAGGGAACCGTGGGCCTGACACATGCTCACAGAACACTGGGGAACACTGGGGTGTCGGGGTTGGGGGGAGGGCTGGCTTCTCTTGCGTACTGGGGCCAGGATCCCCACTCGCACTATACGCACAGGAAAGAGCTGACAGAGATATGAACTATGAGCGATTCTGGACCTACAGGAAATCCCTGGTTTAATATTTAAAAATTACCAAATCTACTGCTAAAATGTAAATTTTTTTTGAGACAGGGTCTCTCTGTACACCAGGCTAGCCTTGAGCTCAGAAGATCCACCTGCCTCTGCCTAGGATTAAAGGTGTGTGCCACCACGCCCAGGTGTAAATAAAGTCTTAAGGATAGTATAGGCACCATTTGTCAACTAAATGGTTTTGATAAACACCAAAATGTAGTTAAACTTGTGTGGTGTGTGTGTATGTATATCTATATATCTACATAGATGTATACAAAACAAAGATGAAAACTGTTAACTCTACAGTATTTGCTGCTGTTCAATTAGGACATAATTAACTATTAAAAAATTTATAAAAGTTTAATAGAAAACTTTGCTATGGATTCAATGGTACCCACTTTGCATTAAATTTGCCATTATAAATCAAAACATTATGATTCTCATTCTTAAATGACCAAAAATATTACAATTTATAGAGAAGTTCTGAGAAAAATTAAGGTTTTAAAATGACATCTCTTAAACATTAAGAAATGGCCTACGATTTCTCCTTCAATTGCTTCCTCCTCTGGCATTTTTGTACTGGGACAGGAGAACATGCCAACAGCAAGCCACTGAACAGAAAGAAGGGCCATGGTGATTGTACAATTACTCTCCTAAATGCCAAATGTGCCCTTGGTTAGCAGTCATGTCACTGGAGAAGACTGAGCACTCTGCTCTGCACAATGTGCTGTTCTAATAGTAGCTACTTTAGAGTTGTGCTGTAAGGTGTTAAATTACAAGATGATTTCCATTTCCTATGAGTTTCAGAACAGATACTTCACTACAATTAGCAAAACCTTAAATGTTTTACAGTTCCTTTTCTTCTTTCCAGCAGGGAGCTTACAAAGCTTCTGAGGCTGGGGACAGATTCCACAAAAATGCTCTTCAAACCCCACTTTGGTAGTGTAATACTGTATGCTTTTCTACTAGCTCCAGAACCATACTTTTTTTTTTTTTTTTTTGTCTTTTTGAGACAGGGTCTCCCTGTGGCCCCAGCTGTCCTGCAACTCACTCTGTAGACCAGGCTGGCCTTGAACTCACAAAGATCTGCCTGCCTCTGCCTCCCGAGTGCTAGGATTAAAGGCGTGTGCCACCTGCCCGGCCAGAACCATACTTTAAAATACTACTAACACCAAAAGATATAAAATAATGTGCAAGAAAACTTGAAAAGTGCACCACAATGAATAGAAATTCACATTGAGCCATTTTTTTCTTCCTGATGGGGAGTAAAATTTTCTCTTTTCACTTTTTCAAGTTAAGTTCTGAAATTAACACTGCTCTGGGAAGTATAAGTCACTGCTTTGGATTAATGAAGGAGCCAGGTAAGTGTTGCCTTCTGAACATTTTAAAAATGTTTATTTAAAATATATAAATATATATGTACATATTTGGCAAGATTACTTCTCTTATTAAGAGTCTAACAATGTTGAGTCTGCTTTTCAGGTCTCAGGTTGTCGTTTTTCTCTTCCTCCTTGGAGACTGATAAATATTACTTTTAAGAGACTGTCCAGGAACCATAGGCTTATAAATCCCTAATCATGACACTTTCAAACACCAGATAATTCTATGCTACAGGAATTCCCTTACTGTATTGTCAGAGTAGATTTCTGCATTACTTTCAATAAATTTAAGTATGGCATAAAAATTAGCTATATATTAGTAAACACAATGTGTTTGCTATTTGGACTCTGCAATCAATGACTTACCTATATCCACAAATTTTCTAACTGAACAATTA
The DNA here is from genome assembly GCA_009823505.1 of Rhizomys pruinosus. Classification (NCBI taxonomy): domain Eukaryota; kingdom Metazoa; phylum Chordata; class Mammalia; order Rodentia; family Spalacidae; genus Rhizomys; species Rhizomys pruinosus. The sequence goes on from VZQC01003336.1 coordinate 274,329, forward strand.
TTACAAATTTCGTTTTTTCAAAACAAGCTCTCCAGCCATACAAGATTTTAAAGAAATCCACCAACCAAACTCTAACAACTAGACAGCAGTCTTCTGTTTAATGAAAATCAAGATTTGTAAGGTAAAGATATTTAATAATACCATTTCAGCTAATCATTAAAATCCAGTTATTGAACTAAATAAAAGCAGTGTTTGAACCTGTAAAACACATCGTCTTCTAGCCAGCACCTGCCTCTCCCACTGTTCACAAGTTCACTCCTTATCGAAAGAAGCCAGAGTGCTACTTCCGGTTTTAATCTGATTTTCTTTAAAAAACAAAATATAACAGCATTTTTCAGTGCATGAATTTCTGAATATCCTTCCTTGTGCAAGTACAATTTTGTCGGAGACACGGGGAAGAGGGAGCAACAAGAACCCCACCCTCACCCTCCAAACTGGACTTCTCTTCGTGGGTCAAAATTGAATTGACTTTGAGAAGTTCATAATGGGCTCTTCATGAATGCATTTTTCTCCACAAAACAGCATGCTGTTACAGAGTGTGCAACATGAAGGGAGTGCCATCATGCTAAGTAATGTGATTGGCAAAATATAGTTGTTTTGTAAGGTAAGGCAGAGAGTTTAATATTTATGTACTCAAAGTCCAAGGTAAACCTTTCTCCATCTCAAACTGAGCCAACTTTCTGCTCAGGCACTCCCTGCTCTAGGCCTGGTCCGAGCTGTACAACTACGCCATGTATATGAAGGTGTTGATGTCTGACTCGTCCCTCCGAATGTACTTGTGCTCGATCAGCCACTCGATTTGCTCTTTTATCATTTTCTTCTGTGGTAAGAACATGTTTTTCAGAATTTCTACTAATTCAGTCTGCAGCTGAGCATTACTAATTTTCTTTCTCATTTTCATTATTTGTATGATGGCTTCCTAAAATAAAAATGAGATGTATTAATATATTAATAACAGAAAATGAGTTGTCATATAACTTCTATATAACATGTGTCAGAGCACACAACAACCACTAGGCATTAACATGGGGGTCCAACATATTTACTTAACAAATACAAATACCTTTTTTTAATAAAATGTAATTTATTTATTTATTTATTTATTTATTTGTTTGTTTGTTTATAGAGTGTGCTGTCTGCATGTAGGTTGGTGCACCCGTGTCGTGCAATGCTGCAGATGTCAGAAGAGGGCGTCGGATTCCCCTGGGACTGGAGTTAAAGACGGTTCTTAGCCACCATGTGGGTGCTGAGAATTGAACACGGGTCTTCTGCAAGAGCAGTCGGCACTCTTAACCGCTGAGCCATCTCTCAAATACTTGGCAGAGGCAGGCGGATCTCTGTGAATTCAAAGCCAGCCTGGTCTACATAGCAAGCTGTCTCGAAAAGAAAAACAAAACAAAACAAAAAACAAATATGAATACTTTTTCTTTAACATAAAAGAATATCCTATTACAAATATTTTGAAAATAAAGAGAGGAAAAATGAACCTATAACCTCTCAAATATTCTGATATGTTTCCTTGAGTTTTTTTTCTTTTTTTATTCCTTTTTTTTTTTTTTTTTTTTTTTTTTTNTTTTTTTGTCTTTTTGAAACAGGGTCTTCCTTTAGTTCCATCTGGCCTGGAACTGGAGTTAAAGACGGCTCTCAGCTCCATGTGCATGCTGGGGATTGATCCCGGTCCTCTGCAAGAGCACCTAGCACTCTTAACTGCAAGGCCATCTCTCCGGTTTCTTTTTTCCTTTTTTGGTCTTTTTGAGACAGGGTCTCCCTGTAGCTCCGGGTGTCCTGGAACTCACTATGTAGACCAGGCTGGCCTTGAACTCACAAAGAGATCTGCCTGCCTCTGCCTCCCAAGTGCTAGGATTAAAGGTGTGTGCCACGATGCCCTGCCTTTTTTCTATACTATGCAGTATGTCATGTAACCTGGTACAGTGTTAAGCATCAATTAAGAAAGAGACAACTGCTGGGCGTGGTGGCACATGCCTTCAATCCTAGCACTTGGGAGGCAGAGGCAGGCGGATCTTTGTGAGTTCAAGGCCAGCCTGTTCTACAGAGTGAGTTCCAGGACAGCAGGGGCTAGAGGGAGACCCATTCCTGAAAAGACAAAAAAAAGAGACAACCAAACAGGTACATGAGATGACTCAGCAGCAAAGCCTGACAACACACTCAAAATAAACAAAATAATTTATTTGTAAAATAGACGAAAACAATTGGTCTATGTCCTAAAATTAATAGTTACTACTCTACATGTTTACGTGATTCATAAATTACATCATATTTACTATAGATAACATTTTTTTTTCTAATCTTCTCAAGACAGGGTTTCCCTGTAGCCCCAGCTGTCCTGGAACTCGCTCTGTAGACCCTCTGCAGTGCTGGGATTAAAGGCATGAGCCACCACACCTGGCTATAGATACCATTCTTAGTTCTACCTTTCAGTGGGTTCCTAGGACCTAACTCAGGTTGTGCAGCAAGCAGCTGAGCCACCTCGCCCACTAATACCAGGCTTCTGATCACTGATTATAAATAGGGATTTGTGGGGCTGGAAAGACAGCTCAGCGATTACTGCTCTTGCAGAGGAGCCGGAACACCTGCTGCCAAGAATAATAGCTGGAATTCAATTCTGGGTCCCACATGAAAGTTGTCCTCTGACTTCCAAATGCACTGCCCATAGCCCAAAAAATAAGTAGATAGATAGAGCACTGGCTTGCTTTTGTAGTGGAACAGAGTTTAGTTTCCAGCACCCATATGGCTCCTAACAACTGTAATTCATGCAGGCAAAACACTCACGAAAATAAGATAAAAACAAAAAATGATAAAAAAAAAAAAAAGGAAGTGGGGCCAGGTGTGCTGACCCACAACTCTAATCCAGCACTTGAGACGGAGGTAGATCTCTGGGAATTGTTTTTTTTTTTTTTTTTGTCTTTTCGAGACAGGGTCTCCCTGTAGCCCCAGCTGTCCTGGAACTCACATTGTAGACCAGGCTGGCCTTGAACTCACAAAGATCCGCCTGCCTCTGCCTCCCAAGTGCTAGGATTAAAGGCGTGCACCACCACGCCAGGCTGATCTCTGGGAATTGTAGGCCATGAGACTACAGTGAGAGACCATGTTTAAAGATCCAGCACCCCAAAAAGAGAAAAAGTTATCCAGCCATTGGGAAAAGTATTGTAATGTTTAGAAATGTTTTAATTTTCCTATTTGCACATTATATTGGAGTTAAAACCTCAAAATAAAATCTAATTTAAAATACTTTATTCAAATTGCTGCTAAGATACAGTCACTCGGGCAAAGTCAAAAAAAGTACAACATAAGGCTTTGTCCAACTACTGGATCAGAATCTACCAAAGGTTGCCAGACCATGTAAGGATCTGTGTTAGCACTGAAAGAATTAATATAAATCTTTTTTGGGGGATCTCCCGTTAGTCCCAGATGGCCTGGAGCTTGCTCTGTAGACCAGCATGGCCTTGAACTCACAGAGATCCACTTGCCTCTGCCTCCCAAGTGCTGGGATTTAAAGGGGTGCACCACCATGCCCGGACAATCAATATAATTTTTAAGTTTCAGTAAAATGAGCATTAGTTCTTCACCAGCATTTGAGGATTTTGTTTTAAAGAGACTTTTCAAAAATTCACATATTTGCTGAGTGTGTGGCCCCAACCTTTAATTTAAGCAGTCAGGAGATAGCATGTCAAGGCCAGCCTGGGCTACATAATGATTTCCAAGAAACCCCCATGTATTCATTTTCCTAACACAAACCTGGGTTCTTAGGATTCTCAGCTGAACTATCCCTTCATTCTCTTCCTCTCTCATTCTCTCCGTAGTGAGCTGCAAGCGGCCAATCAAGTTGATTTTTCCCCTTTTCTGAACTCTACCATTTTTTCTGTAAAATATAGGACATCATTAAACATCCCATTACAGCAACAAGCTCTGAAAGTTTTAGAACTGTTAAATTCATATGTAACAAACCACATTTAGCTTTATTGTAAATGAATCCTTTGGCTAGTATGGTGGTCTATGCCTATTATTACCCATAATCCCATTTCAAACAAAAGCAAAACAAAAAAACCTTCTAATTCCTTCAAACAAGATACAGCAGTTTCTGACTAGTGACTATTGTTCATAATAACAATAATAATTTGCCTTGAAAATAATACTAAATATGTTTTTACTATCTGATTGTATCTTTAGGAAAAAAAGTTTTTATCTGGATTCTTTTAATAATACAGTTACTGTTTTTATATCACATAAGCCTTACATTAAACTGAAGTCCTGGTTCACTGAGAAGAGGGTGCCTTCTGTAAAGTCTTTGGGTGAAGTGACTTGAGGTTCGTACAGCAAGACTTGCCGTTTGAGTTTTGGAAAAGCTACTAAAGACTACGATGGAAAGGAGAACAATTACCATCAATAAGTGGTATATGCAGGAAAGAACTGTACCCATGGTTTTGTGCAGTTATGTGCAGTTATTAAGAACCAATAAATGTCTCTTTTACTGTATATAACACAAAACATTAGGATTAGATACTTAGGATTATAGTAAATATTGCATGCGAGTTACACACCAGCACTGAAAACAATTTTTTCTGGAACTTATGTTATAGCATAGGGTAAATGTAATTGTGACCAAGAAAACACCGAATACATTTTAGGTATACTCAGAAGTACTGTCCATAGTTTTCTTAGATTTGCGTTAATAAAATCTTTGACCATACTTTTCAGTATAAAAATAAAACACAGTGGAGCTAGACAGAGGGCTCAGCAGTTTAGAGTACCAGTTCTTCTCACAGGACATACCCACAGAGCAGATAACAGGCTAACTCCAGTTCCAAAAGGACTCTGATCCCCCTCTTACAAAGCAATCACATATTTCCAGCTATGTGTCAGGGCACATTTTAAAATAAAACATACAACTAAACAAACGAACCCATAAAGTCCTTCTAAGTTCAGCATCAGGCAGCTCAGTTGCAAGTTTTAGGTTTTCAAAGCTGATTCTCTCTCTGGGTCTTTGGTTCCATGCAAATAACACAGCCAGCTGGAATGTGGTTACTTCCAAATCATACTGACCAACTTCATTCTTAAATGTTATCTGTAATACATAAAGCAGATTTTAAAGCTGGGCGTGGTGGCACACACACTTAATACCAGCACTCGTGTGGCAGAGATGGGCAGAGAGCTACTTCGCAAGTTTAAGCTAGCTATGAATAAAGGAAGACCAAGTGTCAAAAAGACCAAATAAAAAACAATAATAAAAATAAAGTAGATTTTAATAAAAATAATTTCTTTGTGAGGCTTACTGTAATTCTATCTAGTAAATATAAAAGAGTCAATATAAAAATATAGATTATTAGGGGCTGGAGAGACAGCTCAGTGGTTAAGAGCACCAACTGCTCTTTCAGAGGACCTGGGTTTGATAAGAACCATCTTTAACTCCAGTTCCAGGGGAATCTGATGCCCTCTTCTGACCTCCATAGCATTGCACGACACGGGTGCACCTACATACATGCAGACAGTACACTCATACACATAAAATGATAAATAAAAATATTAAAAAATGAGTATTTAAAAAAATAATAAAAGTTTATTAGTCATCTTCTAAAACCCATTCTTCCTTTCTTATATGGCAATGAAAATGTTATCAGACCTAAACAACTCATCCCCAGTGGCTGTGCGATTGCATTCTGTCTAGTATATTAAAAGTAGATCTGGGGGCTGGAGAGATGGCCTAGCGGTTAAGAGCGCCGACCGCTCTTGCAGAGGACCCGGGTTCGATCCCCAGCACCCACATGGCGGCCGAGAGCCGTCTGAAACTCCAGTTTCAGGAGAACTCCAGTTCCAGGGGAATCCGAGACCCTCTTCTGACCTCCACGGCATTGCACGACACGGGTGCACAAACCTGCATGCAGACAGTACATTGATATACATACCGAAATAAATAAAATAAAAAAAAATTAAAAAAAAAAAGTAGATATGATAACAAAAATTTTATCAATTGTCATGAAGACAGTTTACCTTCTCCTTGCCCATAGGTTTCACAGGATGGCAACACTGGGGGCAGCATACTGCACCTTGAACTAAGGGACAGCTCTGCTATCTGTTTGTGCTGAAGACCTGAGAAAACACTACTGCTTGAGTAACTCTTCTGAGGAGCCTGACTACCAGCACCCAAACCAATACCCTGTCTACTTACAATTCCATTGGACATGAGATGATGCCAATGTAATTTTCTACCACTATGATTTTTTTTGTAAAACTCTTCTACTTCAGGTATCAAATCCTCCAGTTCAGTAGGAAGTGAGACAAAGACTTTCTCAGAGCTTCTAGACCAGGCACCAGCATTCAGAATTTTTATATTAACTGAATCAGCTATAGGAAAGAAAATCAGGAAACATAAAATATAAGTATCTTGACAATGGACATAAAGACTTAGAGTTCTTTTGTTTCAAAGTAAGTATGCACAAATCTCACATTCTACTTTGAAAGGTATCTCCATGAAATGTAAACTTTGTAATCTGTGTCATGTAATCTAAAGTAGTAGAAGACAAGGATATTCTTTTTAAAAAAGTTTAAAAATACTTATATGCAATTATAAAATAATACCTGGCAAAGCCAACTTATTATTTTTGTGCATTTCCTTAAAAGCTTGGTTCAAGTCTTCGGATACTTTTATGTCCTGAAACATTCTAGCAAGCTTGTTTACATAGTCTGCTGGCATTCCAACTTCCTAAAAAAAAATTCAGAGACAGAAATAATAAATATGCAATCAGATTTATAACTAGGAAAATTAAATATAGAAAAATTATTTATTTTTTTATGTTTAGGTTCAGTGGACTATACTTCAGCCCCATCTTACAATAATAATTTCTTCTCTTTTATTAATATATGTACATTTAGAAATGATTTTATATGATTTAAAAAAATTTTTTTTTAAGTCTTTTATTTATTTATTTTTTTGGTCTTTTTGAGACAGAGTCTCCCTGTAGCTCCAGCTGTCCTGGAACTCGCTCTGTAGACCAGGCTGGCCTTGAACTCACAAAGATCCGCCTGCCTCTGCCTCTGCCTCCCAAGTGCTAGGATTAAAGGTGTGCACCACCACGCCCGGCGATTTTATGATTTTTTTTTTTTTTTTTTGGTCTTTTCGAGACAGGGTCTCCCTGTAGCCCTAGCTGTCCTGGCCTTGAACTCACAAAGATCCACCTGCCTCTGCCTCCCAAGTGCTAGGATTAAAGGCGTGGGCCACCACGCCTGGCGCGATTTTAATAGATTTAATTATATATTCTTATAAATGACCACTATTTACTTGACATTAAAAGTACCACTAGGGGCTAGAGAGATGGCTCAGGGGTTAAGAGCACCAACTGCTCTTGCAGGACCCGATTTCAATTCCCAGCACCCACGTGGTGGCTAAGAACTGTCTTTAACTTCAGTTATAGGGGAATCCAACACCCTCTTCTGACCTCTGCAGCACTGCATGACATGGGTGCACCAACCTGCATGCAAACAGTACACTCATACACAAAAAATAAAAATAAAAGTACCCCCAAAACACTCATGCTGTATTATCAGAAAAACAAATACATATAAAAAAGTATTAATACCAAACACACACACACACACACAAAAAGAGCCAGGTGAGGTGGTGCACGCCTTTAATCCCAGCAGAGGCAGGCAGATCTGACTTCAAGGCAAGCCTGGCTTACATAGTGAGCTCCAGGTCAGCTGGGACTAAAGGGAGACTCTGTTGCAAAAATACAAAAAAAAAAAAAAAGGCCAACCAGATGGACGGGCAGCTTGCCAGCAAGCCTGACCATGAGTTTCATCGACAAGGCAGAGGGGAGGAGGAGCCTCCCAAAGTCTGTTCCCTGATGTTCTGCACCCCCACTCCCCAAATAAATACAAATGTAAATCTTTTTATACTTACTCTAAGCCATTCCACCATATTTTCTTCAATTTCACTATCAGCGGAGATGTCTAATATAAGGCGTCTGGTCAAATGAGCTTTGTGATACCTCATGAAAACATCTTTGTTCTGTACATATTTAAGTACCAAGAGCTGCACAGAAAGTAAAGTTACTTCAAATTCTTATATACACTCGGCCATGTCTGTCATTTAGACCATTCTTGATTCCTAGTTGTCAAAATTCAGAAAGCTATAGAAGCGAGAAATTTGCAGACCAATCCTGATACAATACTTCAAAAGTTAACAAATTAGAGAAGTTAACTAAATATCTTAATCCCGTTTTTTTTTTCACTTGGTTTTTTTTTTTTTCTTTTTGAGGCAGGGTCTCCCTGTAGCCCCAGCTGTCCTGGAACTCACTCTGTAGACCAGGCTGGCTTTGAACTCACAAAGATCCACCTGCCTCTGCCTCCCAAGTGCTAGGATTAAAGGTGTGCGCCACCACNTTTTTTTTTTTTTTTTTTGGTCTTTTCGAGACAGGGTCTCCCTGTAGCCCTAGCTGTCCTGGCCTTGAACTCACAAAGATCCACCTGCCTCTGCCTCCCAAGTGCTAGGATTAAAGGCGTGGGCCACCACGCCTGGCGCGATTTTAATAGATTTAATTATATATTCTTATAAATGACCACTATTTACTTGACATTAAAAGTACCACTAGGGGCTAGAGAGATGGCTCAGGGGTTAAGAGCACCAACTGCTCTTGCAGGACCCGATTTCAATTCCCAGCACCCACGTGGTGGCTAAGAACTGTCTTTAACTTCAGTTATAGGGGAATCCAACACCCTCTTCTGACCTCTGCAGCACTGCATGACATGGGTGCACCAACCTGCATGCAAACAGTACACTCATACACAAAAAATAAAAATAAAAGTACCCCCAAAACACTCATGCTGTATTATCAGAAAAACAAATACATATAAAAAAGTATTAATACCAAACACACACACACACACACAAAAAGAGCCAGGTGAGGTGGTGCACGCCTTTAATCCCAGCAGAGGCAGGCAGATCTGACTTCAAGGCAAGCCTGGCTTACATAGTGAGCTCCAGGTCAGCTGGGACTAAAGGGAGACTCTGTTGCAAAAATACAAAAAAAAAAAAAAAGGCCAACCAGATGGACGGGCAGCTTGCCAGCAAGCCTGACCATGAGTTTCATCGACAAGGCAGAGGGGAGGAGGAGCCTCCCAAAGTCTGTTCCCTGATGTTCTGCACCCCCACTCCCCAAATAAATACAAATGTAAATCTTTTTATACTTACTCTAAGCCATTCCACCATATTTTCTTCAATTTCACTATCAGCGGAGATGTCTAATATAAGGCGTCTGGTCAAATGAGCTTTGTGATACCTCATGAAAACATCTTTGTTCTGTACATATTTAAGTACCAAGAGCACTTCTTTAAGCTTTGCTTCAATTTCTTCAGAGGTCAGTTTTTTGCTTAATGGTGTTTTTCTAAGCAACATGTCACAGTAATTGGCCAGCAACTCAGGGCATTTTGATTCAGGTTGGGTTTTCAATGCCATCCTAGAGAATAAAAGCAGTAGCATTGGCCCTTCCCACAACCTTAGGAACCCCTGAGAGTCTGCTTCTCACTAGCTCTTTAGTATTAAAATAAATTTTTGGGGGGGTTGGCGGGGAGTCTTTTTGAGACATGATTTCCCTGAAGCCCCAGCTGTCCTGGAACTAATAGTATACCAGGCTGGCCTTGAACTCACAGTGATCCACCTGCCTCTGCCTCCCAAGTTCTGGGACTAAAGGTGTGCACCACCACATCCATTTGAATATTTAGCTTTTTAAAGATCTTGAATGCATAGGAAATGGAAAAATGCATGTTACTATTAAAAAGACTTTATTCACTTTTATTTTATGTGTATGAGCATTTTGTCTGTGTGTGTAAGTAAGTGGAACATGTGCTTGCCTGGTGGCCGGCCACTAGTTAGTGAAGGAGTAAAGGGTCAGGTAAATGAATCATTTCCCACCTGTCAGACAAAATGTCATGCTATTATTAGGAATGTTATAACTGGACTACATAGTGAGTTGTAGGCCAACTGGGGCTACAGGGAATCCCAGTCTCAAAAAACTAAAACAGGGGCTGGAGAGATGAGTCAGTGGTTACAGGCTACTCCTGTAGAATGGTATCAGCTCAAGAAGACACACACAGACCAATGGAATTTAATTAAGCATACCAAAATAAATTCATAAATCTTTGGCCAATGGAATACTGTTAAGAGAGCACATATGCTGGGACAGTTGGAGAGGCATATGAAAAGATGAAGCTAGACTTATACCATATCCAGAAAAACAACTTGAAATGGACCAACTACTCAAAATAGAACCAAAAACTCACTCAGCCAGGCATGGTGGCACACGCCTTTAATCCTAGCACTCTGGAGGTAGAGACAGGCAGATCTTTAGGAGTTCAAGGCCAGTCTGGTCTACAAAGCGAGCTCCAGGCCAGCTGGGACTACAGGGAGACCCTGTCTAGGACAAAAAAAAAAAAAAA